>JBAMJV010003423.1:0-72560 GCA_037951105.1 Echinarachnius parma
CCCTGCCCATCCTCGTTGCAGAACTGTGATAATGGTAAGAAAAGAAATGTTAGATACTAGGCTATCATACGAAATATAATCTTAATTGGATCTAGTAACTTTGTTGACATGACTGTGTACAAACTAGTAAATGGTTGATAAAATGTGTCTGTCTAGCTGTGATCTGATAATTGTCCACTGAGTAATGTTCTATTCAATTCAATGTTTTTTATTCAACTATTTGTAGCCAAAAGGCAAAATTACAAGTGAATTACAAAGGAAAAACATTCAAAATTGCATACAAATTTAAAGAAAATATACACAATATCATACGAGTAATAAATATAAATAAGAATGCAAGAGATTATTATACAATAGGGCAGAATTTAAATATTGCCTTTATCAAAATAAGGAATTAATAAAGTATCATTATAATATCAACTCAGCGTAAATCAATTATCAAAAGGCGTAACATCAAAATTAAAAGCTTTACATAAAGTAACGTAAGTTATATTCAATGGGAAAGGATTAATAACAATTCTATTCACTTCAATTAAACTTATTATAAGAGCGTTTAAAGCATGAGGTTTCTATTCAAATTACAAATGATGCTAATGTGTGAGCATTTCATGATAAATTGATTTCAGGCGCGGATCTACGGGGGGGGGGGGGGGGGGTTAGGGGGTTTAAACCCCCCCCCCCCCCCTTGGGCTGCCAAGTGAAAATGTATCAGTGAAAAAAGTGACAAAAAATCACTTACGGGGGTTCAAAATAGCAAAAAAAAAATCGCCGCTTCGCGGCTATCAGTGAAAAAAGTGAACAAAAATCACTTACGGGGGTTTAAAATAGCAAAAAAATTCGCCGTTTCGCGGCTATAAGTGAAAAAGGTTAACAAAAATCACTTACGGGGGTTCAATATAGCAAAAAAAGAATTCGCCACTTCGCGGCTCGTGGACGATGCTCCGCATCGTCATTGGGTCAAACCCCCCCCCCCCCCCCCTTAGCAAAAAGCTAGATCCGCCCCTGGATTTTATATGGTAAATAAGTAATGAGCGAACATGTAAAGTGATATTCGCTAACTCATATTACACTGACATTGTACACAGTAATAACCTTCCAGTAGATATATATCTACACATTCGAACACTCCAATCGTAACTATCTTTTTAAGCAAAGGGAAATTCGAAAAACGAACGTTTAACAGATATTTATTGAAGTGTTCGGAATTTTGTTAATTATCCAACGGAAATGTATAACTATGTACAAATAATGTCAGTGCAATGAGGTATCGAATATCGCATTGCATTTTCGTTCATTACTTGGCCATATTACATTTATCAAACAGGAAATTTGACACTTTACTTATATAGTGTGGACATAATAACATAATTACACATTTTATAAACCTTTCGGCACTTTTTGCAGAAGTCAACATTTAAGTTACCAAGTTCCTTTACGACAGGTATTCAATTTGTTTCTGTTTGGAATTTGAACAAACAATTGTTTAGAGTCTCAGTCAGTTAGTCATATGCCTACAGGGAGATGGTATTTCATCTTTCGTTTTCAGATGAAGACTTATTGAATTGGGCGTAATATGTATATTGTTTCAAACCGAAAGACAAAATAACTACAAAAACACATTTTTTATAATTTACCTTCATGTTGCGGCCATGCGGAGTTTCAATTTGCAAAGCTCACGTTCATGCATTATGTGTTTTTAAATGGTATTTTATATCATTTTTCTTTTACCCATTAGCATCGATCTCGCAAAAATTCGATGAATGAAATATATTTTCGCACGACCAGCAAAGTCATGCATGATTGTGACCGTACAAAGTTGTACAAACTATGCACAGAAGCATTTCCTACTTTGTAATTTGGGAATCTTTTTATTTCCCTCTTTCAGTTTCAAAACGCAACAAGGGTCCTACAAAACGAATGCAAATATCCGTATAATGTCAATACGATGGCAAAGCATTAGGGGAAATTTCTGATCATTTATGTAAACTTGGATACACTTAACACAAGGAAGTCCGGGAGTACAAAATATGTTTCCCCTTTTCCCGTGCCAGTATTCAGACTTCAGAGACGCTTTAGCCAATGTTATTCTGGTGTGTTTGGAATATATGTTGAATAAAATATTATTTTGCATCTTATAACGAACCTCCAAGAGAATCTTCTGCTCCTATATGTCCTTCTCTTGACAAGGAATTGCGTCTGCGCTAAATATATAGGTAGGAACGACTGGCGAACACGACTATAACACGCGCAGAAGTCACCCCATGAACTCCTCATGTGCTTTTATCAGTCGTTTCGTCAATTCAGGCGTGAGACATTTACATCATAATAGAGCTGTCCAATAGGAGATACAACTATACAGGGTGGCCCAAAAAAAACGGAACGGGGCACTTCCCAAATTATAGTAACAAATGTATTGTGTCCATCGGATAGGGTGTCTTTTCAAATGAACAACGATACCAAGAACAGTCAATTTGGTCGTGTAGTTTTTGTTTTATGGTGCTGTGAGTGACACCATGTCAGGTTCTCTTTTTTGTCAATTTTTACCGAGCCACTGCATGATAGATCGCACGTACCGCCTTTCATATCGTTCAACGAGGCGCGCCATTGTTAGTGTGCACTCAGCCGTGTGCCGAGAGAATGGGCGTGTTCGTTGAATGGTATTACGGGCAGGGGGTGCAATTTAACTGGCATTGACTAGGTACAAATTGACAAAAATAGGCACCTGACATGGTCTCACTCACAGCGTCCTAAAACAAAAACTACACGACCAAAATTACTGTTCTTGGTATTGTTTTTCATTGGAAAAGACACCCTATCAAATGGACATAAATATGTTGGTACTATATTTTGGGAAGTGCCCCGTTCCGTTTTTTTTGGGCCACCCTGTATATGGCCGTCACTGGTCAAAAGGCGAGTGTAACTTGCTCATAGTAGCCCATTTAACTAGAAAGATAGAGAGAAAAAAAGCTTACTTCAAATATACATTATTTTCCCAAATAATCACTGATAATTTGCCCACTAGTATAATTCGCTTCATGAACTTTTTATTTCCAGGGTGGACTTCCCCGTGTTAATTTACATAAACAATCTATTTATATTTTGTTTATCCAAGCCGGACACTTAATGAAGATATTTCTTCATAAATACTAATTTCATGACACTTTCAGTGCTAACTGGGCAAAAAGAACACCATCTGGCTAACATTTCCAACAAATTCGATTATTTCTGTGACATTGTACTGCAAGAAACTTAATTTTTATGAACATTTTGTAACCGGTACAGCGCGCGCATACCACACGTTCAAGTCACCGGCTAGCTAACGGCATAGCTGCTCGTGACGTCCCGCTATTTCGATTGTTGTGACCGCGAACTCGAGAAGCTGGTGCCGCGACGCTTTCAAAGACATCGATTAAAAAGTCTCCAAAAAACTGAAAAGGGCTTAAATGTTGACCAAAAGATTTCAACAGACCATCGAGGGATAAGGACAAAGTGCAGTGAGTTATACGAACTAATTTAGTTGAGTTTAAAGACAAATAAAGCGTTGGAAAAAAAAGAGAAAAAAATGGGTACGAAAAAAAAAAAAAAAAAAGGAGTACGAAAGCACATTAGCTGACTTTCAAGTTCCTTTTACGGAGAAAGTCCTTCAACGCAGCAACAGACCACAACTTAATTTCGTCGATATATATTTCTTGATCTTCATCCACCATTGTAAAACAGCCAAATCACACACAAGAAACGGAGAAATACAGACAGATCTTGCACTGTAAATGTCACGTTTTCGAGGTCGATTCCACGTTCGCGAAGAAGGATTATGCATTGACAATCTACACGTGTGCATACTCGCGCGCGGCCGTGCGTTTTTCCTTACTAGCGCTCGCGCGCGCGAGCTAGCTCTGTGTGGTATAGTGACCTATGACCTGTGACGTCTTCCGGGCTCCTTGCTCTAATTACGAACTGGCTTATTGTGGTACAGCGCCATCTATCAGTTACTGCTATACAATATCTCGACATGCTCAAGTATCGTAATCTTCTGAAAGATATCACTGGAGCATTTGATTCATTTTGATTCATTTTGGTGGGAGAAAATACGATTAGAAAGATCCTTCGTTGAATTAATTTTCCACCTATTTTCCACCTCGTCTACCACCAGCACCATCACCATCACATTCACCGACTCTATCCTCATCATCGTCATCATCATCATCATCATCATCATAATCGTCATCATCAACATCGTCATCATCCTCATCATCCTCATCACCGTCATCATCGTCCTCATCGGCATCTTCAATAATCATTATCATCATCATCATCATCATCACCGGCATCATCATCATCATCGTCACCGGCATCATCTTCATCATCATCATCATCATCATCATCATCATCATCATCATCATCATCTTCATCATCATCATCATTGCCAAACAAATGAAAACTAGACTTTCTTCCTATGTCACATTCTCTCCCCAGTGTCTCTCCCACCCCACCCCCTTTTTTGTTGTTCATAAATTATCCCTCTTTCCTTCTTTCACCCTTCTATTTCCTTCATTTGTATTATCTTCTTTTATTTTCATGTAATTAGACACGGGCCTCATAACTTTCGGGACGGAGCCGTACGCCCCACTGGAATTCGCAAACGAGGGTTTCTACAAGGACCTCGTGTGCTACCCGGAGAACTTCTGCCACATCGAGTGGTTGAGGGACGGCCTGCCCTACCCGTGGGGGTGGAGCCAAGACACGCTCCGCCTCATGGGCGTGGCCCAGGGCACGTGTAACTCGACGCTGGAGTTCAAGAGGGCGGGGCTAGAGGCGAGGGGTGTGTACACGTGCCTGGCGACAGGTGCCAACGGGACGACCATTTCAAGGAATTTAACTCTGCGAGTTAAGGGTAGGTCAAGAAAACTGTTGTATGATATCGGTATAGATTTTCAGTTGTTTTCCTATTGAATAAGCTTAAAAATCCTACAACCAGTCCCGCCCAATTCCCGTGGCAACACCATTTACTGCATCATTCATAATTCAGCCTACGAGTTATGTTCCGACCCCGTTTAATTGTTTTCTCCATACCCATCACAGTTTTCCCGATTTAATTTACACATTATAGCTGCTACCCAACTTGTCATGTCATGCTCTGTCTACTTCGGCAAATATTGCGTGGAATTGTAGGCATATTGTTCAGTTGCCCCTTTTATATATCCGGTATCATTTCAAGCAATTAATGCTTACGGTGCCAGCCTTCTGCATATTATTCTTTTGTTTTCTTTCCTCGTAAGAATGTAAGTTAGCTAGACAGTATGTTATAATTTATGTTTGTATTATTGATTACTTGAGATATTTGTTATAATATAAATCTTCTCATTTTGTTTTCCTCAGTTTATCATAATTAATTACACGTATAACCTATTTCAATGAATACATTTGTAACAAGTAATTTTTATATTAGACAAAATAATGCAGAATTAAAACCAACCAAAAAGAAAACATTTCCAACGAATAAGATTTGTCAATACATTTTCCCGATTTGTCTACCCATTATTAGCCGCACCCAAACCGGCCCCGCCCATTCCCGCGGCGGGTGATCTCTGCGCCAATCACACTGCGCCGCTCGGTTCTGAGGTGAACTTCACGTGCTCCGTCTATGTCGGCAAAGATAACATGGCAATGTCTTACACGTACTGGATGGTAGAAATGAAGCCGGATGACTGGGTCTTCGGGAACACGGTCAACATTCCGGGAACGACCATTACTATTAGCGAGAGGTTTGAACAATAATATCGTTGTTTTTATAATGGTTGGGAGGATAAGTTATGGTTATAGTTGGCCACTGGCATCAATTAGTAACTGGCATAGAAAACTCTCACCTTATCCTTACGTCCTTACCTTTACCGGACAACTGGGTCTTCGGCAACTCGCTCAACATTCCGGGAACGACTTTTACTATCAGCGAGAGGTTTAAATAATAATACCGTTTTTTTTACGGATGCGAGGATAAGTTATGGTTACAATTGACCACTGACATCAATTAGTACCCGGCATAGAAAACCCTCACCCTATCCTTACCCTTACTGGATAATTGGTCTTCGGGAACTCGGTCAACATTCCGGGAACGACTATTACCTCAGTAAAATGTGAAAATGATTATGAAATTGTATTTGTTGTAATTATTGTTGCAAGGGATAAGTTATGGTTATTGGCCACTGGAATTAATTTGTTAATGGCATAAATAAACCATAAGTCCCGAACCCCTAACCATAACCGAATAATTTGGTCTTCGGGAACACGGTCGATTGGCGATTCCCTGGGAACACCAGTTTTATTACATTCAGCGAGAGGTTACAATGATAATGAAATGTTATTTTTAAATGGTTGATTGGCCACTGACAATTAGTTCTGGCATAGAGAAACCCATAGCCTGGTCTTCGGGAACAAGGTCAACATCCCTAGAACGACCGACTGTTGCTATATCAGCGAAATGAGACAGTCATTATGAATCAATATAAAGGCTATACAAAGGATAACTTATTAGCCACCGTCATTAGTTAGCTACTTGCACAATACAAATTAAACAAAATCTTTGGCGATTCAAGTTATAAGAAAATACAAAATAAATATCACTAAAGATGTCAAGTCCCTTAAAGGGGTAGTTTAGTTTTGGTAGAGAGGGCGCTGCACATCACAATTTTTTTGTGAGGTAAAGAAAAACTGAGTGTCGAATTTGAGAGAACATGCAATTTTAATGGCAGAATAAACTTTATTTGGTCAAAATCGACCCAGAAAAATGTTCAAAAGCATTTTTTAAATAGTTGTTGAAACATCACATGCATAATTTTGTATGAAAAATGGTTGAAACCAATGCCTTTCTGGAAAGCGCTTTTTACTTAGTCGTTTGTAATTTTGTATACCTTTCGAGCATGGTAGAGTTATATTTATAATGTTACTATGTTGAACAAATTATATAGCTGGACAACCACCCATAATAATATTGTGTAATTGTGTTATTCCCTCAACCGTCTGTGTTATTTATATTGTATTTATTTATTCCATTTGTTTAAAAACAGTCCAGGAACTGGCGGGTATTTGATCACGACTCTTCAAATCGACAACGTTACATCCGAGACCTACACCAACTACCGTCTGTACGCCTCCAACGGAGCGCTCAATTCCAAAACCAACTTCCACCTGCGAGCTCCCTCGCCGCATCTCCAGCACGCATCGAAAAAACACGAGAGTGAAAACGGTTGGTGAGTTAAGGACGTTCCCCAGTTAAAGTGAAATCCATGTCAGTTTCTCCAAACTTTCCATACCGTAACTTTGACCCATCCGAATCCCAAATATGCAAATAAAACCAAAGGTTCGTGTGCTTGTTTTTCTTCTACGGGACTCTGAAGAATATGGCAATCTGACGTCCAGTATAGAATGATAGCGTTACAGGATCAAGGCCATGATAGGCAACAAAATGTCCAATAGCAAACTTAAATCCCCGTAATTCTTTCAAAATCCAGGTAATTTTCTCCAAACTTGGGAGAATTGTAGAGAAAGGTATCCAAAACGAGACAAAAAAATTTAAAGTTGGGGGTGTATGCTCTCAATCTTGCTAGCAGCGCCCTCACGCGGCAGAAAACACCAATATCCTAAAAATCCTTCTCATGGACGTTTTCTGTTAGGGGTGGGATAATGGGCAAGGTTCATAAAACTTATGCTGTACATTCAAAACCCATGTCACTTTTACGAAACTTGCCAAAATTATAGAGAAAGGGCTACTGAATACAGAAAAACTATAAAAATGGGGGGTTCGTGTGCTCGTTTTTGTGCTAGCAGCGCCCCCATGCGGTAGAAAACATCGTAAGACCTCAAAATCTGGTCTGGAACCTATCCAGTGATGCACTGATGGGGTGGGTTCATAAAACTTATGCTGTACATTCAAAACCCATGTCACTTTTACGAAACTTGCCAAAATTATAGAGAAAGGGCTACTGAATACAGAAAAACTATAAAAATGGGGGTTCGTGTGCTCGTTTTTGTGCTAGCAGCGCCCCCATGCGGCAGAAAACATCGTAAGACCTCAAAATCTGGTCTGGAACCTAACCAGTGATGCACTGATGGGGTGGGTTCATAAAACTTATGCTGTACATTCAAAACCCATGTCACTTTTACGAAACTTGCCAAAATTATAGAGAAAGGGCTACTGAATACAGAAAAACTATAAAAATGGGGGTTCGTGTGCTCGTTTTTGTGCTAGCAGCGCCCCCATGCGGCAGAAAACATCGTAAGACCTCAAAATCTGGTCTGGAACCTAACCAGTGATGCACTGATGGGGTGGGTTCATAAAACTTATGCTGTACATTCAAAACCCATGTCACTTTTACGAAACTTGCCAAAATTATAGAGAAAGGGCTACTGAATACAGAAAAACTATAAAAATGGGGGGTTCGTGTGCTCGTTTTTGTGCTAGCAGCGCCCCCATGCGGCAGAAAACATCGTAAGACCTCAAAATCTGGTCTGGAACCTATCCAGTGATGCACTGATGGGGTGGGTTCATAAAACTTATGCTGTACATTCAAAACCCATGTCACTTTTACGAAACTTGCCAAAATTATAGAGAAAGGGCTACTGAATACAGAAAAACTATAACAATGGGGGGTTCGTGTGCTCGTTTTTGTGCTAGCAGCGCCCCCATGCGGCAGAAAACATCGTAAGACCTCAAAATCTGGTCTGGAACCTATCCAGTGATGCACTGATGGGGTGGGTTCATAAAACTTATGCTGTACATTCAAAACCCATGTCACTTTTACGAAACTTGCCAAAATTATAGAGAAAGGGCTACTGAATACAGAAAAACTATAAAAAATGGGGGGTTCGTGTGCTCGTTTTTGTGCTAGCAGCGCCCCCATGCGGCAGAAAACATCGTAAGACCTCAACATCTGGTCTGGAACCTATCCAGTGATGCACTGATGGGGTGGGTTCATAAAACTTATGCTGTACATTCAAAACCCATGTCACTTTTACGAAACTTGCCAAAATTATAGAGAAAGGGCTACTGAATACAGAAAAACTATAAAAATGAGGGGTTCGTGTGCTCGTGTTTGTGCTAGCAGTGCCCCCATGCGGCAGAAAACATCGTAAGACCTCAAAATCTGGTCTGGAACCTATCCAGTGATGCACTGATGGGGTGGGTTCATAAAACTTATGCTGTACATTCAAAACCCATGTCACTTTTACGAAACTTGCCAAAATTATAGAGAAAGGGCTACTGAATACAGAAAAACTATAAAAATGGGGGGTTCGTGTGCTCGTTTTTGTGCTAGCAGCGCCCCCATGCGGCAGAAAACATCGTAAGACCCACTGACCTCCACTAATGGACGGGCGGTCATGGCTCAGTAATCGAGGCCGCGGGCTGCGGGCGCGCGCCATGTTGGGACCATCAACCCGGCCGTAACAGCGGATATACACTAACGTGGTAGTGCATTATACTTGCTACGGAGTTGTTTCTCACCATGGCATTTTTATATCCCTTTATCCCCCAGGAATGAAATATGATCATAATTAATATATGTAAAGTAAATAGTCTTAGTGATTGAATACTAGCATGATTAATTCAAATTATCCAGCGTATTGAATCTCAGCTCAAGCAATGATAATTCGCCATTTGTTATGATGCTTACACGGTAAAGTAAGGTATATGCGCGCCGGTGTTGGCCGGAGAGATTCCTTCGGATTCCCGCTATTGACCCGAACTATTACTCGCCCCTAGTTTATCTCTTTATTTTCCCCTTGTTTTTAACAAGATTTTGTTCCCCATGTAAAGAAAGAACTTTTCTGCTGTTTTCATTAATTAATTTAATTGTACCACGCGTTCATGCATCACTTTACTATACCATATGGCACCAGGCGCGCCGGAAGCAGTTTTGGATTGGGGGGGCAAAACCCTAAGGGGGCTCACGATTTATGTCTTTAGGGGCTCATGCCCAACCGCACTCACAGGCAGTGGCGTAGCGACGGGGGGGGGGGGGGGGGCAGGGGCGGATCTAGCTTTTTGCTAAGGGGGGGGGGGGGGGGGGTTGACCCAATGACGATGCGGAGCATCGTCCAGCCACAATTTTGTTTTTTGCTATTTTGAACCCCCCTTAGTGATTTGTTCACCTTTTTTCACTTTTGTCCACGAGCCGCGAAGCGGCGATTTTTTTTTGCTATTTTGAATCCCCGTAAGTGATTTTTGTTCACCTTTTTTCACTTTCGTGCTCAAGCCGTGAATTATTTTCGCTATTTTGAACCCCCGTAGGTGATTTTTTTTCACTTTTTGTTTCACTTTTTTCACTGATACATTTTCACTTGGCAGCCCAAGGGGGGGGGGGGGGTTAAACCCCCTAAACCCCCCCCCCCCCCCGTAGATCCGCCACTGGAGGGGGGGGGGGGCACCCCCCAATAATTTGGAAAAAACAATAGAAAACATAAGGGGACATTTTTTTGAAAAACAAAGAAATACATAAGGATTGCCCCCCCCCCCCCCAATAATTTTGCGTAGATCACTGCTCAAAGGGTTGCCATCTTCGAGTCAGAGGTGACATTGCGAGGATAAAGCGACTAATTAGCAGGGGGGAGCAAAGTAACTGAGCGGTGTCCCCCCCCCCCCCCTCCCATGGTAGGGAGCTTTTGCATTTTTGGACTTGCAATCGGGTGCATAAAAACATGATCCAACAACATAGCGTACAGCCAAAAATGAGCCCCGAGGGAGCGAGCGAGCGACGAGGCTGGGGCCGAACTAGAGGGGGTGGGTTTGGGAGGGGGTATCCCCCTCCCACGGGAAAGATTTTGCATTTATATACTTGAAATGGTGAAATCTGGTGCATAAAACATAAACAATATGCCACATTTGTATGATCCAACATCATAGCTTACAGCCAAAAATGAGTCCCGAGGGAGCGAAGCGACCGAGGGCTGGGGCAGAGCCAGACGGGGAGGGTTTTGCATTTATTTACTTGAAATAGTGCAATTTGGTGCACGTCACACAAACAGCCAGAGCAATAACAGTCGACACATGAACTACGTGGACCGGTACAGAAAAACCCACCGCAGACGTACCATACCCAAGTTACACAACAAACTGAGATTATTTATTTGCGCGCGAAGCGCGCAGCGAAAACTTTAAATGGATGTATAACTTAGATTCTAAATGTTATAATTAACAAGTATTGGCTGATACATACCATGTTTTCTTTTCCTTTTTCTTTCTTTTCTTTTTTTTTTGAGGGGGGGGGGGGCTTTTTGGGGGGGCAAAAACGCGTTTTGCCCCCCCACTTTTTGGATTGGGGGGGGGGGGGCGGCCGCCCCCCCTGCCCCCCACTTCCGGCGCCTATGTATGGCACGTCTTCCTCGTATATCAAAATATCATAAAAAGAAAGCCAATCTTTGTTTTCTTTCCTTTTCAATTTATTCGGTAACATGTTTTTTGCGTTCTTCCTGAGATTACTATTTCAAAGGGCATACTTTGTGAGTTATGGTTCATAATGTTACCTTTATGGTTTGTTTTAAATCATTATGAACATCGATCAGGGATCGATCATCATGGAGGTTATAAAACACTTCTGAACTTTCGAAGTTCGACCATATGCAACCTCTATTTATTAGATGTTATAAAACAATCAATACTTAACATTAATTGGAGAGACATGTTGTCGTTGGTGGTGTTGCTGTTGTTTTGTGTTTATTGCCGTTCTTCATTAATTTTGAGCCAATCTGTTTTTGTTTTCTGTAAGAAAAGACCACAAAATCTGGTCGGGAACCTATCCAGGGATGCAATGATGGGGTGGGTTCATAAAACTTATGTTGTACATTCAAAACCCATGTCACTTTCACAAAACTTGCCAAAATTGCCGTGATAGGGTGGGGCAATATTCACAAAGGACGGTCCATGTGTTGGTGTTTTTTGTTGTGTGTTTACTTGCAGCGCCCCCATGTGGTATTTTGTGTGTTAAACTCCACACCGCCGGACAGGTTCTTTCGCCAAACTTGACATAATTGTGGAACAAGTGATAGGCCTACTCAGTGGCGTGATGAGCAAAAACTTTTGGGGGGCTGAACAAAATCCGCATCACCACCGGATATTAAGAGGGAGCGAAGCGACCAAGCCCGGAGGCGCGAAGCGACTGAGCAGGAGGGGGGGGGGGGGGGGGTTTGTCCTTCGGCAAGACAATTCATCCACTATTGCTGCTCTCTACCCAGGTGTATAAATGCCGCGTTTGTCCTTCGGCAAGACAATTCATCCACTATTGCTGCTCTCTACCCAGGTGTATAAATGGGGACCGGTAGGAGGTGAAAGCCTTTATGTGAACGATCTTCTTGAGCCCACTGAGCGCTTGGAAGGAATAATCCCCAGGGAGTGGAGATGGTGCACACAATGTGTGCTGGTTCGCAATGTATCCTATGACCGGGGTAATAATAAAATTGTAAAGCGCTTAGAGATGATTATCAATCGTGATAAGCGCTATATAAAAATTGGATATTATTATTATTATGTCTAAGGATTTGTTTTTACAAATGGACCCATGTCTGAGGATTTCGAACTCTGTAATATAATACAATGGGAAATCATTTTGCAGTTTCTTGATAAAATTTGTTAATAGTTAACTGTACCATACTACAGGTACGGCGCAAGGGTATTTTCTAAGTGAGGGCGAAAGTGCATACTTTGAGGGCGCTTTGCGCACAAGCGAGGGAGCGAAGCGACCGAGTGGGGGGAGGGTGTGGGAGGGGGGTGTCCCCCCTCCGACACCAAGGAGCTTTGGCAATTTTTACACTAGAATGGAGCTATCTGCTGCATATCGGAGGTGAAATTCTCAAATTTTCAAATGATTGAAAAACAGTAAATATAATCTTCAATTATGGTACGGTATATAGTTTGCATAAATATGAATAATGCGAGCGACCGGTGCGAGCTTGAAAATTTCAGCAACAAGCCAGTCAATATTATTATTATACATACTATCCAGAGCAAAACATAAATTAACAAAAACATACATATTACTCCGTCTTTTTCAGTGAAGAAGACCAATGGATTGAATCTCAAATTACTCATCAAACATTTTCAACCCATGAAGGGCCATTTGCGCGTACTATATAGCAGAAGTGCGTAAACACATATTCATACGTCACAATTAGACACGCGCAAAGCCATTCATACGTCATTGATAAACGCGCGTATGAATTTGCGCACTTCATCTGACCAACCTGCGCAGTTCGGATGCGCACAAACATAACTGGGGAACGTCCTTAAAGTGTTTTAAAGCGACTGCGTTATAGAACCCTGATGGCGCTTCCTTTCAACATATTCGAGGCGCTCTTGACCATACACAACTAAGCAATAATGTGCCCCCTAAATGTTGAACAATATTTGCAACCTATTTGGTGCAAATTATGCAGACTTGCACCATGATATATTATATGGAGTGTAGACATGCACCTGATAGAGGTGCATAATTTACCCTTGAGGGCTGTTATCTTAACGGTTTCAAAATTGAACCTCAATTTCCTAGTGTGTATGGCGCAATCATACTCAAAATACTCTCGCTTACACACATGCAGCGAGATGTTTTTTCATGCCCAACATATTTCGGATCCTTTGTGAAGCGCTCACTATACAATTTTACAACGCAGTCGCTTTAAAGACCTTAACAATCATACACAAAAATTATAATGAAAACAACAACAGCCTCCTTAATATTATAATGAAAAATGGAGTCATTCTCCCACCATGCACATGTTGCATAATTCGGGGAGGGGGAAAGCGACTAAGTTATGCAAGATGGCCGGGAGCCCCGGCTGGCCAGTATGTTGTTTTGTACTTTCTTATCGTCGTCGTTGTTGTTGTTGTTGTTGTTATTGTTGTTGTTCAATTTCGTATTGTATTTTCCCAACGATGAGGGATATACAGGGAAGTGATTGGGGGTGGGGTGGGGTAGTCAGAGGCAATTGATTCCCACATGGGTCAGAGGCAATTGATTCCCACAGGGGTCAGAGTCATAATAATGGCCACTTTACCATAACTGTGCATGCATGCATATGGTTATGATCGTGACTGAAACACTGGTCCTTAATGGTTTGGGCTTCGTCATTACCTTTCCAAACGTTCGTAATGTAATTATGTAAGGCCTACGAAATTGTGATTTTTTACGTGCATTTATTTGTTTCTAGCTAGTGAACTTAGTATACAGACTATGTAGGATATTATGCGTCATCCTGTCAAGACTAAAGCCCTCCGCACACAGAGCCGACTCGAACCGATCCGACTGGTTTTCAGTTGGTTCAGCTCAGTATACGTTGCCTCAGGACTCCTGTTTTGCCGGTCAAGAGCCAGTCGGAGATCATTCGAGGCCGATTCAACATGTTGAATCGGCTACGACTGAGCGAAACCGACTCTAGCCTGACTGAAAACCAGTCGGATCGGGTCGACTCGGCTCTGGCTCTGTGTGCGGAGGGCTTAAGGTGAAGATGTTGTTTTATGTTAGGTCGCGGATAGTAGCATCGTGAATGATTATTATCACAATATTTCGGCCCATTTTCAACGTTTATTAGATTGAACTTATAATTATAAGCGATTATGTCATTCAAAATCATGTATTCCGGATGAATTAATTTGTTTCACAATCGACCTTCCACAGGTGGCGTAGACATGAAAGAAGAAGACTTAGGAAGCTCGCCATCGCCTCAGTCGGCCAACAGTGAAGGGACCTCTGTCTGGTCGTGGAGCTCTCTGGGTGTAGGCATGGTGATTGCAGTATCGGTGGTACTCTTCTTGATCATAACAACCGTGTGCATCGTCATGGCAACAAGACGCCGAGGGAATGATTCGGGAAATAAACAACAACATCATAATCAGCATCATCATAGTTTTACGGCTGTTATGACAACCGACGAGAACGCCTAGAAGATACCTCAATAGTGACCAGCTATAGCAAATCCCTGCAATTGTCGGCAATTCATGTTTTGAAAAAAAAAGAGCATATTAAGTTCATAATGTGTGTAAAAGATTTGCGTTTGTGAAATTAAAACATAGTCACATATCTTTGACAATTATTGACCAATTTTTAGAAAAAATCATCAAATGAAAGCTTTCCAAAAGTATGCAAATTTTAATTTTGTTTTTTACCGACAAGTGCAGTGTTTTGCTATAGACGGTTATTGATATTTTTGAGCACCGTTTAATGTATTAAATAAAAGGGGTAAAAAGGTTTCGTGTATTATTAAAGATAGCAGCCCCCTTCCCTTCTCCGATCAAATAGCTGTATAGTTATTGTATGATTCTCCTGCATTTTTTCGAAATAAATTGTACATATTATCTCCGTTTTGTTCTGTTAAAGATGAATAACAGTTTTGGGAAAGTTACAGAAAACATTTATAATTGATCAATATTGTTGAATAAGTATCTAAAAAGGGCTTGTGTGGTAACATCCGAACCTAACGATGCGTTAAATGCAGAAATATCGGAAGAAATCCAATACCCGCCCGTGAAATGTATAAATCCACCGCCCGTTCGCACCTGTCCGCGCCGCTTGCGCTGGACTGGAGATTTCGACAAGCTGGGGACAAGCCCGTATAGCGAACGCACGCGGTCCGATTTGCACGTAGCGTATGCGCGATTCCGCGTTGGCGATATCAATCCGCAACAGATAAATTTATAATTTTGCAAATATATCAATTATAGTAGGCGGTTTCTTGGCCAAATTTGTATAATCCCATATTAGTAAAACTATATTCTTTCACATGGTTGGTAATGAGAGCGTATTTTATACATTTCATTTTTAGGGGGTGGGGCGTTTCCCTCTATTATACTGTCATTCACCTTTAAGAATCAGACAGGGACAACATAGGTTAGAGGGGGAGGGTGGGGGCAAAGTTCAACACACTAACAATAAAATGTATTATTGCTATTGACAATTATGTTTTGTTAAACATACAATGTATATGGGCAATGTTCCACATACTAAAAGTAACATGTATTATTGCTATTGTAAATTATGTATTTATGTTATAACCATAAAGCCTCAAATGAGCGATTGTTTTGCCCACCTCGTATACGACACTGTACCACCTATCATAGACGTACCACCACTATGTACTGATTAAGATAGATAGATTAACATCATGTTTTATTTGGTCTTCAAACATACGTATGTTACAAAGAAATGTGTCATCCACTGTCCGGAGAAAAAGATAATAACAATAATGTACTTCATTACAATACAAATCTACAAACATAATCCTGCAATTACTTGTAGGCATGATCACTAATTGCATGCCTATACATAACAAAAAAATAATTATACATATTTGGTTGCATGTGGTCACTGGACTGATGAACTGTATACAATATTATAACCATATAACCGTAGGGAACCTGTTGGCTCCGGGGCCCCATTTCATATTAAACCTTTTCCAATTATTGTAAGTGTCCAATTATGGTAACTACTTTGGCAACAGCCAATCAGCATCAAGCATTTTAGCTGTTGTCACGGCAGTTACAATAATTGGACACTTACAACAATTGGAAAAGTTTTATGAAACGGGACCTAACTCTAGTGAAATGCGGATTGCAATAATAGTGTGGCCCCCACTTTTCTTGGTATCGTTTTTCATTGGAAAAGATAGATGGACATAATTATTGTTTTACTCTATTTTGGGAAGTACCCCGTTCCGTTTGTTTTGGGCCACCCTGTATAGTACGTTGGCCTCGGTGGTTCGGTTTGTGCTGTTGCAAATAAGTGTGCGTTTGTATTATAAATTTATGTGGCAATTGTTATATCAATTAAATAATTTTCCTATTTATTTAATTAACGTTGTCTGGGTTGTAGTAACAGGTTTACTACCGTATTTATTATTAATTAAGCAATTGTTATATCAATTCAATAATTTTCCTATTTATTTAATTAATATTGTCTGGGTTGTAGTAACAGGTTTACTATTTACTATTCATGAAACAAGTACTACCTATTCATGTGTGCTTATTTATAAAGTTTGTAATGTTTTGCCATGCTTTTCATGTACATACATGTGTTGTTTCGGTTTGGGATTTGTTTTGTTTGTTATACTATTATGTATAATTATATATATTATATATAGTTTTCTTTTTCTTTCAGTGTGAAGAGAATATAAACAGAAAAAAGTTACATATGCATTTGTACTAAGAAGCACAAAATAATAAATAAGCCCACGAAAGTTTGCACAAATTACCGGTAATGTAAATATTGCGATATTACTTTGTTAGATTTGATATCACGTTATTGTAAATTCAACAAAGGAACAAGGGTAAAAGTGAACAGACTCTTACATAGCCCAGGACACGACGCATAACTGTCAATGCAGGGCTTAAGCGTGATACAATATAATAAATTACGTAACAATTTACTGAATAAAATGAATTCAATCATCATGTTAAGTATATGTATTTCTAATTCAATTCAATAACAAAAGACACATCAGGAATAAAGAAGTCATATCCTTAAGCATCAACAACAACAATAATTGCTAAATATCAAATACCATTTTAAAACAATTTAAGTATCATACTAATTAAAATTTCAATGTGAAACCTAGTGAAAATACTATAATGAATTATGAATGCATGCCAAATATTGGGCCATTTATATCCAATACTCCGAATCAGTCTATATATATATATATATTGTAATGCAAGAAATAATCATAAATGATTGAGAAGGAAGAATAATAGGCGTAGCTTAATAAGCATTGTTCCTCCCTTTAATCCTCCAAATGAAAAAAGGCACTGGTCGAAAAATTGGTCTCCGCCAGGACTCGAACCCGGGTCTTCAGCTTGGAACGCTGACGCCTTAACCACTAGGCCACGGGGACCGTGTGATTGAAGACAGATCCAAATTCAGGTCATTGGCAAGCCAATCTCTCGGCCCTTTGTACTCAATTAATTCATGGGGAAGGAGTTACAAACAATTCTCGCTTATATATATATGTTCTAACTAATACTTGAATCACTCATTTGTGATCCAGCTGAAGTACAGGCGGCTTGCATTGTTTGTAACTCCTTCCCCATGAATTAATTGAGTACAAAGGGCCGAGAGATTGGCTTGCCAATGACCTGAATTTGGATCTGTCTTCAATCACACGGTCCCCGTGGCCTAGTGGTTAAGGCGTCAGCGTTCCAAGCTGAAGACCCGGGTTCGAGTCCTGGCGGAGACCAATTTTTCGACCAGTGCCTTTTTTCATTTGGAGGATTAAAGGGAGGAACAATGCTTATTAAGCTACGCCTATTATTCTTCCTTCTCAATCATTTATGATTATTTCTTGCATTATTATTTAAATATTGGAAGAAACCAAAGCTGTATGTATTAGTTCACTTCTCGCTTATATATATATGTTCTAACTAATACTTGAATCACTCATTTGTGATCCAGCTGAAGTACAGGCGGCTTGCATTGTTTGTAACTCCTTCCCCATGAATTAATTGAGTACAAAGGGCCGAGAGATTGGCTTGCCAATGACCTGAATTTGGATCTGTCTTCAATCACACGGTCCCCGTGGCCTAGTGGTTAAGGCGTCAGCGTTCCAAGCTGAAGACCCGGGTTCGAGTCCTGGCGGAGACCAATTTTTCGACCAGTGCCTTTTTTCATTTGGAGGATTAAAGGGAGGAACAATGCTTATTAAGCTACGCCTATTATTCTTCCTTCTCAATCATTTATGATTATTTCTTGCATTATTTAAATATTGGAAGAAACCAAAGCTGTATGTATTAGTTCACTTCTCGCTTATATATATATATATTGTATGTATAAATAAATGTTTGATAATTAAAAGAAAATTATATTTATATTGATATTGTAATATAAAGCATAAGTGGCGGGAGTCCTTATATATACGAGATACGTAAGGTCTGTGTGTTATAACTATACATGATTATATACATATCGTGATATTCAGAGTGGTGCCATATGGTTATTATTTGATTAAATATGAAGTATAGTTCGTTAAAAAAGAAAAGAAAATTAAAGAGAATTTGATTGGCAACAATAGTTAAGTTTGACTGACTGCCATAAAATAACAACACCAACACCGACATAAACAACAACAACATGCTGGGCTAGCCTTTCAGAGGCATTATGGTTTTATTTATTTATTTACTTACTTTGTAAGAAATTTGTTTTTGTTTAAATTTATTTATGAAAATGTACTATATACTGAGTGGTCGTTTATTGTGGTAAGATTGGTAGAGCGCGTGCTTTTCCATTAGTTATGCCACTGCGTACGTCGTATACATTATATCAAGGTTTATAAAGATTTATTCGATGATTTTTGTTTTAATTTAAAAAATACATTTTCAAAAGAGGTTTTTAAATAGTTGTTGATGATTTCTCTATTTTATCATTATTTCAAGACAATCACATACATAATTTTGTATGAAAAATGATTGAAACCAATTCATTTTTAGAGAGCGCCCTCTTGTGTTTAATGGTTCGTTTTGAATGATAGCAAAACGAGATTAGATTATTGGTTGGTTTCTAAGCAAATAGAACAGGTAGTTTTTAAGTGTGATATAATTCCTTCTATGGCTCCGGATCATTCAGCCATTCAGTTGCAATTTTATGATAAGTTAATAAATTCATTTAAGTTTCAAGGATCCTATTGGAAATTGAATAATAGTTTATGTCAAGATATTGAATATATTAATTGTATTAAAGAGGAAATTATTCAATTAAAAGATGAATTTCAAATAGAAATAGAAGATAAAAGAGTTTTATGGGATTTTTTGAAAATGAAAATTAGAAATGTTAGTAGAAAATATTCAAAAGAAAAGGCAAAACAACGAAAACAAAAAATTGCAAATTTGGAAGAGGATATTTTTAAGTTGGAAAATGAATTGTTGAATGGGATAGACCAGGGAAAAGTTGATGACTTGGAACGGAAAAAAAAAGAATTACAGGATTGTTATAATTATATTAATGAAGGTATTAAAATTCGCTCTAGAGCTTCACACTATGAATGTGGAGAAAGAGACACTGGATATTTTACTCAATTAATGAAGTCTAATCAAAAGAAAACATTAATTAGTAAACTTTATATAAATGAAAATATTTGTTTTGATCAAAAAAATATTATGCAAGAAATATCTATGTTTTATAGTCAGCTATATGCTCAATCAGAGGAGGAAATTTACTTTGTGGATGATTTTTTTCAGGACTTGCCAAAATTAAATTTAGATTCGAGTTTATTGTGTGAAGGAAAAATAACTAACGGAGAATGTTTGGCAGCTATCAAAGAAATGGCATGTAATAAATCACCGGGGAACGATGGTTTAAGTGTGGAATTTTATATACAGTTTTGGCCACTAATAGGAAATTTGGTAGTAAACTCTTTAAATTTAGCTTTCGAAAAAAAGGAATTATCTTCGTCACAAAAACAGGCAGTTATAAGTTTAATCTATAAAGAAGGAAAAGACCCCCTATTTATAAAAAATTATAGACCAATATCCTTATTAAATGTAGATTACAAAATTTTAACTAAAGTGCTTTCAATAAGGATTAAAAAAGTTTTAAATGAAATAATTTCTGTCAACCAGGTGGGATATTTAAAAGATCGAAATATAGGTGAAGCAATACGAATGATAGGTGATATAATTCATCATACATCAGTCAATAAAATACCTGGATATATGATGATAATTGATTTTGAAAAGGCTTTTGATTCAGTTTCACATACTTTTTTGCAGAAGGTTTTAATTACATTTGGTTTTGGACCGTCATTTTGTAGATGGGTGGAGACTATTTATAATAATGCTCAAAGTTGTGTTTTTAATGGGGGCGCATCTACTGGATACTTTAATATTAAGAGGGGTGTAAGGCAGGGGGACCCCCTGTCCCCATATTTGTTTATACTTTGTATTGAAATTTTAGTTCGTTCAATATATAAAGACCCTCAAATTCAAGGATTCACGTTCAATAACGTACAAATAAAACAAATTCTTTATGCAGACGATATGACTCTTTTTATTCGGGACTCCAAATCATTTAAAAGGGTGGAGAAATTGTTTGAAATTTTTGCTAGAAATTCTGGATTAAAAATTAATAAAGAAAAAACTTTCATATTATTGTTAGGCCCTTCTCAAAATAAAGATATTGCTCTTCCATTTGGTAAAATAGTACAAATAGTGAAGATTTTGGGTATTTATTTTTCTTTAGATGTTGAAGTTCAGGAAAGGACAAATTATAAGGAAATTTTGAGTAAAATTAAAAAGTTGCTATCGTGGTGGAAACAAAGAGATTTAACTTTAATGGGAAAAATTCAATTGATAAAAACGTTTATTTTGTCAAAATTAATTTATGTGTCGGCACTGACACCAGTACCGAATTGGGTATTTCAAGATTTGGATAAATTGGTTTTTGACTTTTTGTGGAATGGAAAAGATAAGATTAAGCGTAATGTAATGTTCTTGGATTATTGTAGAGGTGGGCTAAGATTAACTGACTTCCATTTATTCATTTTAGTGCAGAGGATTATGTGGGTAAAGAGACTTTTAACGGGGGATGCAAATATGGGATGGAAGCAATATTTTAACTATTTAACTAAAGATTTTGGTGGAACTTTGATATTTTATAATAATAATGCAATCATAGATATTTTTAAATTAGCATTACCAGCTTTTTATAGAGACATGTTGGACGCTTGGATTGCCACAAAAACATTTTTGTTAAAAGAAAATATTTCTAAAAGGAATGAAATTATTTATAATAATAGATTTGTTTTTATTGATGGACATGTTCCTTTCAATGAACAGTTATTTAAAAAGAATATTTATAGGTTGCATCATATTGTTGATTGTAATGTGTATTGTCTAATAGAATCAATGATATATTAAATAGGTTTTGTATATTGAATTATGGAAATTACAAACGTAATTTTCTTGGCATTCCCTCTTAATGGAAACATATTTTGAATAAAAATATTCACTTAAATAAGATAGGGAATTAAGATATGAACCTTTTAAATTTTTGACAAGGTATATATGTTAGATAAGGTTACTTCAAAAATGATATATACTTTTTTATTGAGTAAAAAAGTAGAAAAATCATATGCAGAACGAAATTTAGAGCAGATTTATAATATTAATGGGAAAGACATACAATTAATATTCTTAAGACTTAGAAAATGCACTTTGAATAGTAAGCTTCGAGAATTTCAATTTAAAATGCTTTATAATATTATATATACTAAATTACATTTATATACATTTAAAATGGTTGATAGTAATTTATGTTCTTTTTGTGGTAAATATGAAGAAACTTACGAGCATTTGTTTTTTCTTTGTGAGAAAGTAAAACCAATTTGGGAAGCGTGTGGAAATTTATTTAATTTAGTAGAGATTAGAAATATAAATTGGAAAGATATCCACGTAGGAATAGTTGAGTTAAATATAGGGAAGGAACAGTTATTAAATCATATAATAATTTTGGTAAAATACATGATATTTATAGATAGTAAAAATAGAAATAAACCACCAACTGCTTTGGAGATAAAGAAAAGATTATTAGAAAATAGAAAGGAGGAGAAGAATTTAGCTGGGGACCGTGGTACACTAACGTATCATTTTAGAAAGTGGGACAATTTAGAATAAGGAAGGAAAACAGAAGCAATAAAATTAATAAGGCGGACATAAGGGTCGAGATTCTCACCAGATGTAGGCATGTTTTTTGTGGATGGGTGTGTGGGTGTGTGCACGCGTGTGTGTGTGTGTGTATGTAAGCACTTGTATAGGTGTGTTCTTTGAGGGGAAAAGAGTTTTTTTCCCTCTTTTCCCCCCTTTTTTATGTTCATGCTCTGCTTTATTTGATGTACAACAATACAATTTTCTTTGTATTATTTAGATGTAAATTTAAAATGATATTTTACATGATTATGTTAAGATGTGAAAATACGTTAACTTACTGATTATATTATATGTACTGATTTCTCTTATTGTTTGTTATTGTTATTTTGTTTTGAGCAATGAATAAAATAAATATCATTGAAAAAAAAAAAAAAATGCTTTTTACTTAGCCGTTTGTAATTTTCTATACCTTTCGAGCATGGTGAAGTTATAACTATTAGTTTGTAATGGAATTGACTGTGCAGGTTTTGGTCTTGGAGATGATAATTGAATCATATAATAGAGGCGCTATACAATTATATGAAACCTAGCTTTAGGATAATTATATTATTACTTGAATTAGTGACAATGCCTTTTTGATGAATTTAAGTCTTTAAAATGAATAAGTCAAAAAGATTTGTTTTTTAAGAACAGAACAAATAAATTACCTTTTAAATCCAAGCGGGACTTTGTTATTAGGAGAGTGGCAATTCCTTTGGATTTAAACTAAAGTCTTTGAAATTAGAGAGCATTCAGGTATATTTTTATACTTTGCTCAAAATTAATCATTGATGCATTTGTTCCTGCACCCCACCATTAGCTCACTTATCAAGTTATTTCGCACATTGAATAATCAAGTGGGGTTTGGTCGATTTACCGTAGTGCCAATACAAAAATATATAATTGCCTAAAATGGGCTCAAGATTTTGATATGCAATTATATCCGTGTCGAGGTTTGCAAAAATGTTTGAAAATTTCATGCAAAACACAATGAAATAATAATAAACTTGTATGTCTGAAGTTATGAGTTATACACATTTTTATCTACCAAAGTTTACATAATTTCACCTATGCAGTCAAATGTGATGTACAGTTTTGTCATGATGATAGTGATATTGGAGATGTTGAAAAAATGGTGATGATGATGATGATGATGATGACGATAATGATGAGGACAACGACGTCGGATGATGGTGATGATGATGATGGTGATGATGATGATGACGACGACGATGATGATGATGATGATGATGATGATGATGATGATGATGATGATCAATGATGATGATGATGATGATATGATGATGATGATGATGATGATGATGATGATGATGATGATGATGATGATGATATGATGATGATGATGATGATGATGATATGATGATGATGATGATGATGATGATGATGATGATGATGATGATGATGATGATGATATGATTTGATGATGAAGATAAGATGATACTGTAGAGCTACCGTCCCTTTGCTCAGTTTAATTTGTATCTGCCTCTGTCTACGCAAATGTTGATCCCTTCCCCCTTCCAGTTCCAGCTCCTCATGCGATCGATATCGAGCGAGCACGCACACAGCATTGTGGTTATTGTTATTGTTATTGTTGCTGACTGTATTTTTTTTTCACTGACAGATTGCAACTGATCTGACATGACGTGCATGCAGAGCAGACTTGGACCAAGACTAGTTACAGTTACATTCTGAGGGAAATTTGACGTCTTCTAAAAGTGATATCATGTGGTAAGTAATGATCAATCAAGACTATTATTTTCTTTCATGTCCGTAATAAAGAAAGCCGAAAGAGTATGAATTATGATGTCGTGACAAACATTCGAGTAAACGATGCAGACTTTACGACTTTCAAGTTTAGGTTTGTGCAAGTAATCGATACTCTTGTATTATTTCTTAGTCCCACATGAGTAAATTAATGTAATGAGTGTGTCAATGTCATTGTCATAACATAAGTAAACACAGTCAGTAATTGTATTGTAAACAAGTTTGTGAGATAAACCAAACATGTACAGATATTGTAGCTATAATAAAGTATAATCTCACCAAATAAACCAACTGTGGATAGGGGGAGGGTAGAATTAAACACAATTTGAAACTTACATTGAGCCTTCTGATGTCAAAAGAGTTTTAATAGTTTTAAGTTTTAAAGTTTTAACTTTTATTTTTTATTTTTTATTCCTATATTTGAGAATATCTGATCTTTGCTGTAGAAATTTTGCAATGGATGCTTGAAAAGCTAGTCCTCTAAATACAAAAGTAGACCAGTTGTTTACCTGTTTAGGCTTCTGCCCAGTCAACTTCCCAAATTCCTCCTAAAACTGCAGTAATGAAACAATGGAAGCCAGGAAGGATTACACAATTTGTGTCTGTGTCTGAGTGATCTGACTAGATGGCATTTCAATAGATATTGTCCAGTCAATAGCTTTTGTATTGCATCCCAGAGTATAACAATTAATGTAGGTCAATTTGTGACTCTAAAGAATTCTTTACAACCAACTTTGAACTACCGTAAACCGGGGTGACTTTGGTCGCCGGGCCCGGGGTGACTTTTTTTAGATAAATGTATTTTCATCAAGCCTCACTTTTTAGAACAAATTTCTTATTGAGAATACATTCCTATAGGGTAATGTAAAGAATAAAAAATAAGTTCTAAAGAGTGAGACTTGATGAAAATACATCCTTCTCAAAAAGTGGCAAAAGTCACCCCGGCGGCCAAAGTCAACCCGGTTTACGGTACTTAGAAGATTAACCCATGAAGGCATAATATAATTGTTTGTTGAACAATGTTGTCTTCATTTTGCGGTCTTCAAAACCACAGTAGTGCAATTCATCAATACTGAGATTGTCTTACTCTTAGTCCAACATAAATATGTAATGATGGGAAGCTGCATTTGCAGTTTACACAAAAAGTCTAAGTAAGTTAACTTAATCTTAAGTAAATCGTAATTATTTAATCTCAATTAATTTTAAGTTAATCTCACAACTTTAATGCCTCCGCCAACAAAGTGGCCAGAGGCATATTGGGGTTGTCAGTTAGGTCCAACTTAAGTTGAAATCAACTTTGAATCTTTGAGTTCAACACCCCCTGGTGAGTTATGTTCTTGTGGAGGATCTTGATAATGGGAGCTGAGAAGAGCAGCATCATCGGCAAGGGCTAGCCTACTCCTACATACTGCACAAATTGGTGAATACTGCGCAAAGCAAATCCTTCGTTATCTGGGTCATCTTTGTAGCAAGTCGATGTAGGTAATAGTGCTCCATTTGTCATAAATACAGTTTCTCTTGAGTCAACCCTTGTCAAAGCATTTCTCAAAGACTTACATTCATTAACCTAACCAGGCGCCGTACGTAGTATGGCGCCTGGCATACTGAGGTGTGTATACCGTGATGGTAACACTTGATAGGCTTTAACGGCAAACACACTTATAAAAAAAATATATATATCATACTTTAAATAACATATCTCGGTTCATACTTACGAATTATGTTATGCATGGACATCAATGATCCAAATTGCAAAACGTCTGATGCTCCATTCGTTTGATTTATCCTGAAATTTACTATAAAACTGGCAAGATTAAAGAAGTGACGAAAATGGTATCCGAATTTGTTCGCTGCAAGCAATATCAGGTGATCAAAAACTTGTCGGCAATGCACCCCCTGTACCCGATCAACCGATCGCCCCGCGCATGCGCTATGCATTGCCGACGAGTTTTCGGTCACCTGACATTGCATGCAGCGAACAAAGACGAAGGAAATAATAGTCATCATCATCATCATCATCAATTTGAGCTAAGTTATCATTCTTTTGCAACAATTTAAATAGCAAGCAAGGTAGGTTGAATGTTTAATTAATGTCTAGAGAACTTAAAAAAAAATAATAATAATAGATGGAAAGTTCTTGAAACCACCTGTCGGCAAATTTCCTACAAATTTTTTAACGTTTCGTCTTCACAGCGCCGTCCTACGGACGGCGCTGATCACAGTTTAAATACATTCATATGCATTATAACATACAGTGTATTTCAATAATTAATATCTTCACTTAATAACTTTTTTCTGCGCTAATTTCCTTTGACTTCATTTGCAGGAGGCGAGTTTCATCACGGTTGCTTGGCAACCGCCTCTCCATCTCGTCCAACATCCCACAATGGCATCAGAGGTGCATTGTCAGTTTCACAAAGACAGGGGACACATTGACCATCAGAGAAAGTATGCTTATAAATGTGATTTCTGCAACAAAGAATTTAGTCATAGAATTATAGTTTTAATTGTTCTTACTGGAGAATTTAGTCTTATACAGTGGAACTTGGCCATTTACGCTATCGTGCACATGCATACTCGCTAAATATATAGTTAAGTTTATTGATACATACAAAAAACCATACACCTTAATTAAATACAAAACAAAGCAGTTGGTGATCTGATATAAGTTTCGTTTACAATCAAATTAATAGGAATCAGGAAAAAAATTAATATTTATTTTTCGGGGGGCTACTTCTCAAGCTTGCCTGTATGAAAATAACACTCTAATATTTGTTTTGCATTGAACTTCATGCAAATTTACGGGGACTCTTTTCTGATTTTCAGGGGCTCTTTGATGATTTTCGGGGGCTCTTTTTGGCATTTCGGGGGCGATTTGCCCTAAGCCCCTGTGTATTTTTTTCACTGAAAGGAATTAGTTTACAACAACAAAAAACAATCTAGAAAAATAAAAAAATATGTGGGCAGATTATAGAAAAATGTAAAAATATCATTAAAATAATTCATAGCCGTAAAGAGAGCGATTATATGGTAACTGCAAGTGAAGTACAACAAATTAAATACTACAGAGTGGGGAAATTATAGCCCAATAGAAGGTAGAGGGACAGTTACACTGTTACAGAGAAGAGGAGAGAAGGAGTCTTTATTGGTAAGAACATCAGCTCTCTGTAGCTTAAAGGGATAGTTGCGATTTAGTATACCGTAGAGGGCGCTTCAAGAATTTTTTTTTGTGAGGTACTGTAATTAAAAACTCGGTGTGAAATAAGAAAGAACTATACAACTTTTATGACAGAATAAACTTTATTCAAACAAAATCGTTTCAGAAACAGCTGAAATGTCAATAAATATATCCGATAGGACTAATTGTGGGATCCCACATTTATTCAATGATTTAAGAAGAAAAAAATGCTTATAAACACTTTTATCTTTTATCTCACTGCTATCTTTTGACTAATAATTGTAATTTTGTCTGCGATCCAATATTAAACTGTCTTCACTGCGATTAAAGGGGTAGTTTAGTTTTGGTAGAGAGGGCGCTGCACATCGCAATTTTTTTGTGAGGTAATGAAAAACTGAGTGTCGAAATTGAGAGAACATGCAATTTTAATGGCAGAATAAACTTTATTTGGTCAAAATCGACCCAGAAACAGCTGAAATATCAATAAATATATCTGATCTTATAATTATTTGGGGCCCAAATAATTAGATGATTTTTTGAAAAAATTAAAAAAATGCTTGCACTTTTTCAAAAATGTTTAAAAGCGTTTTTCAAATGGTTGTTGATGATCTCGCTATTTAATCATTATATCAACAAAACATCACATGCATAATTTTGGTTGAAAATGGTTGAAACCAATGCCTTTTAAAAAAGCGCCCTCTTGTGTTTTAATGGCTCTTTTTGAATGATAACAGGCGTTTTACTTGGTCATTTGTAATTTTGTATACCTTTCGAGCATGGTGGAGTTATAACTATTAGTTTACAATGTATAATGTTACTGTGCAGGTTTTGGCTACTTAAGTTCAGCCTTACCAAAACTAAACTACCCCTTTAACAAGTAATTAAAACTTGATTTACTCTTATACAGTGAGGAAAAAGATGGAGGAATTCACTGGAGCCCAGAAGCAATGGAGGTAAGATGCACATCTGTATTAAAGGGACAGTTCAGTTTTGGTATAGAGGGTGCTTCAAGAAATATATTTTTTGTGAGGTAATGCAAAACTGAGTGTAAAATTTGAAAGAGCATTATATAATTTTAATGACAGAATACATTTTATTTGATCAAAATCAGTTCAGAAACTGCTGAAATATCCATTTATCATATTGGATTCATTGGAATAAATGTTTTAGGTTACCAACTTTCATTCACTAATTTAAAAAAGTCTCCTAGAATGGTTTTTATTTTTTATTTTTGATGATCTCTCTATTGAATAATTATTTTAACCAAACATCACAGTCACATTTGTTGATTTAAAAAATGGTTAAAACTTGAGCCCTGTAACTTAACCACATACAGTTGTATTGTTTTACTACCATTCAAGCATAATTGAACCATAACTGTTCATTTTAAATGATAATTTGAAATTTTTAATTATTACAGTTCTGTTTGATCAAAAATGTACTATCCCTTTAAACTTAAAAGGATCTAGTAAAATTGTCAAAATTGACAAAATGTACTGAAAACTCTAGTAGTTGTCACATACTTGTATTACATAGAAGCATGACACAGGCCTCGTTTTTTCTCCAAATTTCTCTTTTGTCATAAAGATATTTATGACTTAAAGGTAATGGTGAGTATTGGTAATTTCCAAAGTGCCCCCCAAAATTAATTGTAACGGATTTGGTTGATTTCAATTCCAAATGAAAGATCATCGAAAAAAACATGGGAAATAATAATAATTCCCTTTCAAATGCTTTCATTGTTGTGAAATTTGCTTTCAAAATATGATATAAAAGGATTGACGCCCGGGTATCACTTTTTAGAGAACGCTAGTGCGAGGCCCTAACGTTCTAGGTGCTCCTAATACAGGACTGAAAATAGATATGTTTGTGCACGCTAATTGTGCTTAAAACTATACATATGATACGGTACTTACCACCAATTCACTCTCCAATATGTGATCCAACTATAGGGTGGATTAAAATTATGATTTTCCCCTCCATTCCGCAAAAAAATCAGTGATATTATGCGCCTCATGGACTTCTATCCGTGTGTTAGAAAGACGAACGAACGGGGATTGCGGTTACACATGAATATGCACGGTACTTTACTATACATGTATTACCGTACCGCGCACTGCAGTCCCGTATTAGGACCTAGAACGCTATCGCTTCGCGCTAGAGTTAATTTGAGACTTGAGTTGTAACGGCTATTTTTGAATGATAACAGACGTTTTACTTTGTCGTTTGTAATTGTGCATACTTTTCGAGCATGGTGAAGTAATAGCTATTAGTTTGTACCGTAATCGTGCAGGTTTTGGTTACTAAAGTTAAGTTTGACCAATACTCACCATTATCTTTAAATGTTTGAATTTGAAAGTCTCCCTGGGAGTGTTTCAATTGTGCACAACTTTATGGCAATGAATAGGCAATATAATTTAATTTGCATTTTTGCTCATTTACTCGGCCATATAACATCCCTGATTGCGGGTCATTACAGGGACACACACACACACACATACACATACACGCACAAACAAAATGAAATTAAAATAATGCACACTGACACAGTGTTATGCAGTGTGCGCAATTTAGCCGACTTCAAAATGTTAATGTTGTCTCTTTCCTTTCTGTTTTTTTTTGCGCAGCACAACGGGCAAGAATGCAGATCGGGCAGTTCTGTCCAGCTACCTGGCCAGTGACCAGTCAGAGCTGGACGTGCGGCGGATGTCAGACAGCTACGACGAGGTCGTCATCCCGCTGTCCGACCCAGCGTTCAGGGAGAAGTACATCAACATGTACAATGGAATCCGCATCGGACGCATCCTGGAAGACATTGATATGTTTGGCGGTAAGCAGGAAACCGAGAACCGAAGTTAAAGGGATAGTTGAGTTTTGGTAAAGAGAGTACAGTTTTCGTCTTAATTTTAGTAATCAAAACCTGCACCACTACATTACAAACTAATAGTAACTCCACCATGCTCGAAAGGAATACAAAATTACAAATGGCTTAGTAAAAAGCCTGTTATCGTTCAAAAAGAGCGTTTAAAACTCAAGAGGGCGCTCTCTAAAAACTCATCGGTTTCGACCATTTTAAATGAAATATTGTGCATGTTATGTTTTGTTGAAATAGTGATTAGATAGAGAGATAATCAACAACTATTTAAAAACCTCTTTTGTAAATTTTTGAAAAGAGGAAGCATTTAAAAATATTTGTTAACGGCTGGTTCAAAATTATCAAATAATTGTGGGGCCCCACAATTATTACAAATGGTTATGTTTGTGGATATTTCAGCCAAATAAAGTTTATTCTGTCATTAAAATTGTATGCTCTTTTAAATTTGACACTCAGTTTTTCATTATCTCACAAAAATATTATTTTGTGTAGCGCCCTCTATACCAAAACTCAACTATCCCTTTAAAGGGATAGTTCAGTTTTGGTTTAGAGGGCGCTTCAAAAAAAATAAATTGTTTGTGAGGTTATGAATAAACTAAGCGGAATATTTGAAATGGCACTTGATTTTAAATACAAAATAAACTTTTTTTGATCAAAATCGGTTTAGAAAGGGCTGATATATCCAGAAATATACTGTATTAAAATTTTCTCCAGGTCATTATGAAAGGAATTAGTGTATTAAATGGGAATACTTGTATTAGATTTAGTGTGACTCGCTGAACTGGTATATTGCTTTATAGTACGTACAGTGCCCTTCCCATCTCTTTGTGAGAAATAGTGTAAATTTTGTTAAATTCTTCAATCATTTCCACAGAAAGGACTATCCCATAACCAGAGGGGTGTTGCATAAAGAGTTGCGATAAATCGCAAAAGTTGTGGTTGATCGCAAGTCACAAGATATGCGCATTTGAGCCAATCAGGTTTGTGCATTTAGGCCCATTTTCTGACTAACGATCAAATGCAACTTTATGGTTAATTGCAACTCTTTATACAAAACTCCCCAGGAGAAGCAATTGTCTCTATCAATATGAAAAATGTTATTCTCCTTATTTACTCAATCAATGTGCATGCACAAGAATCATGAATGATAGCTTCTCTTTTATTTCCATTTCGCTCATACATGTACATTTTGTTTTATCTTTTACAAATAGTGTGGCTGTGCTACAAGCATAGCAAGCCCAACAAGGAGGTGGAAGTCTCTCCCCTCGTCATAGTAACAGGCCTAGTTGACAGGATAGGTAAGTCGTTCCTATAGTAACAGGCCTAGTTGACAGGATAGGTAAGTCATTCCTAGATGTGTTTTAGCTTGCCCGCCCCCGCCGCAAATCATTTAAGGCCCGGTCACGTTAAACGTTATCATAGCATTAACGCATGCCCGTCAAATATAACATTTGATGCAAAATACTGCTGAAAGCTGCTTATCTACTATATAGTGGTAACTTGCCGATTGGTCAACAGCCATTTGGTCTACTCCCATTTGGTCTACTAGAAAATTATAAATTCGGGGGCTTATGATTATAATTATGGATTATGATTAGGGTTAGAGATGTGGATTAGGGTTAGTTAGGGTTAGGTGTTCGGTTAGGGATCGTGTTTGGAGTTGGGGAAATCAAAGTTAAAGGCATCAGGTCGTAGACCAACTGAGTGTAGACCAAGCGAACATAAACGACTATAGTAACGCCTGTGTTATAAAATTAGAGTCAATATAGGACCTAAGTTTTCGATCATAGCAGAATCTTCTTCTGAGTACAGTCAAACCTTCCTTATAGTGGCCACCCGTCTATAGCAGCCAATCTGCTTAAAGTGGCCATCAAAAATTATAGCTTGAAGAGAAAGCAGTGTTTTGGAACCTGTTTACAATGGTCACTTATCTTGTTTTCTTCGGTGGTCACTATATGTATGAACAAAGGTTGGGCTATATTTTTTGATGACTTGATATACGATTGCATGATATTTATTTTGTAATATATACATGTATATTACGTTGAACAGTGAAAGGACAAATTAATTTGATTATGTTATCTGACTTGGTCAAATACGAATCATTGATTGGCTAACCTCAGTCATGTGATGTTAACATAAATCACTATATAATATCACTTTCATTTGTTCATTGCAGACTTGTGCTCGAATGCCATCCTACCTGATCAGGACCTGAGACTATCAGGTCATGTGACCTGGGTCGGGAGGACATCCATCGAGGTCACCATGGATCTGGAACAGGTCAGAGGTCAAATTGATGTTATCTTTTAAAATTGATATGGTGGTTTTGTATGTGCACATTGTGTACATAACTTACTCTTGGGGATGTTTCACAAAGATTCAAAGTTGAACTTATCTCTTAGTAAATCCTTTTTCAAAGGCATAAGATGTTTATTTAAATCATTAATATTGTCTATTATCAAGGAGATTCCATGTTTTTGATGCAAAATTTATGACAGTCTCAAACACTTGCATTCTTGGATTTGAATACTGGCAATATTTTTCCTTTGAATATGAGCATACATTTTCAATTCAAACCTGCATTGAAACACAGTCATAAAAGTGATCTATTAACTTTATATTTTCCCCCAAAAGTAATATTTGAGACTGCAATCATTTACCAATTTCATAGTAAGATTCTTGAGAACGATATGTGGGATTTTTCAAAGAAAAAGAATAATATTTACCTGAAAACAGAAAATCAATGTCTGGTTTATCTTGATCATTCGCATGAAGTATCCAAATTCAGATACTATGGACGATTGAATATCCAAAATTGGATACTCTTGACTACACGGTCAAATGCGTCTACAGATGCTTTCAAATTCAATCTTAAATATTTCCATAATTAGGAAGTCATTTGAAAAATTTTAACCCATTTCATTCTTCTGTTACCATAAGCCAAACAACAAATTACAAGAGAAGTGTGTGGTTGGTTGGTTGGTCGGTCGGTCGGTTGGTCGGTCGGTCAGTCGGTCGGTCGGTTGGTCGGTTGGTTGGTTGGTTGGTTGAAATTTTACAAAGTTAATGGATCACTTTAAACCAAGATGGTCGATTAGGAATAATGTAATTATCTTATTCAATGCAGCATTAGTGTATAGTCTGTAGAGGATTATACTCCACCATCCAATGGTTCAGTGTGTTTGTGAATTTTCTCCCTTTTCTTTTAATAATTAGATGATTGATAACTCATACTCTAAGATTCTGGAAGCGAAGATAGTCAACGTGGCCAGGGACCCTCTCAACAAAAAGTGAGTCATTTGACACAAATACGTATAATAATAATAATAATAATAATATCAAGCATTTATAAAGCGCCATCTATCTAGGTAGCCTATTCCGAGGCGCATAACAAAGAAAAGAAGAATAAAAAACAGAGGTAAAACTTAAACAAACACAAATACCAATACAATCAACTAATATATTAATAAGCTACACTAAACAAGTATGATTTTAATTTACTTTTAAACACTTCTAACGAGTCTATTGTTTTTAATTCTAAGGGTAATCTATTCCATAAATCCAGAGCTGATGCAAAAAATGCTCTATTTCCATAAGTAACGCGTGTTTTTTGAGTTTCTAATAACAATCTATTTGAGGAGCGGAGGTTACGTTGTGGTACATATGACCGGACTAACTCATTTAAGTAACAAGGTGCCACACCCTGAAGTATCTTCGAAGTTTGAAGCAGTATCTTAAATTCATTACGCTGGCGAATAGGTAGCCAATGTAAAGTTTGTAGCACAGGAGTTATATGATCGTACTTTGAAGTTCTAGATAGGATCCTAGCTGCAGAATTCAAAGCAAGTTGCAATTTATCCAACAAATATAATGGAATATTATACAAAAGAGAATTGCCAATGTCTAATTTTGAAATAACAAAGGCATGTATAAGCATAGAGGCAGACTTATCATCAAGAATTTTTCTAATGCAATTGACATTATATATACTATAATACACAGACTTACACATTTGTTGTACATGGGATTCCATTGACATATTCTCATCTAATATAACACCGAGGTTACGGACAGAAGATGATGCCCTAATTTGTTCACTGCCAATAGTAATACTCTGAGTATGAATCATAGGTTTCTGATACTTTGAAGAGATAACAAGAAACTCTGATTTACAACCATTTAATTTTAACTTATTCACAACCATCCAAGATGCCATATCAGATATACAAGCTTCAAGTCGATGTTTGGCTGACAGTTCACTATTTGAGTCACTAGGATTAAAAGGAAGATACAACTGAGTATCATCGGCATATAAATGAATTGAAATACCGTGGCTCCTTGCAATACTTGCTAAAGGCCCACAATATATACTAAAAAACATTGGTCCAAGGACCAATCCTTGGGGAACACCAAACTTCATCTTAGCTGAAGTAGATGTTGTTCCCTCAACACTAACTACAAATGATCTATTTTCTAAATATGATGAAATCCAATTAAGTGGTTTACCTTTAACTCCATATGATTCAAGTCGATTGAGCAAAATTGAATGGTCAACAGTATCAAAGGCGGACGATAAATCCAACAATACCAAAAACACAGCCTGTTTCCTATCAAGGGCATGCAAAATATCATTAGAGACACGAATGAGGGCTGTTTCAACACTATAACCCTTCCTATAGGCTGACTGGAATGGCTCTAACAAATTATTATAATTAAAGTGATCCAACATTTGTGAGGCTACTATTTTCTCCAGTATCTTAGATACATACTTGAGATTTGATACTGGACGAAAATTAGCAAGATCTTTAGAATCTAATGACACCTTTTTCAAGAGGGGGGACACAATAGCTTGTTTAAAGACTGTGGGAACTGAGCTGACTGTAACGACATATTAACAATTGATGCAATACAAGAATGTAAGAGTCCAACATGTTTCTTGACTAACCAATGAGCATGACTTGGCAGGAAGACTTGAAATGAGATTTAAGATCTCATCGTTTGAAACTGGATCAAATTCATCCCACACGCGTACGTCTAAATGATCTCGAGCCACAATACCTGATGTGGTATTAATTGTATCAAGTTCACTTCGAATATCACTTATCTTAGACAAAAAGAAGGCACTGAAATTTTCAGCAAGTTCCAATGAAGGTACATTAGTTGGAAACTTTAAATTTGATGTACAATGTAAAGCATTACCAATGACTCTATAGAATTGACCTGAATTAGAGCAGTCAGATATCTGTTTTTTCAAATGTTCAGCTTTGGCCTCGTTAATCATCTCAAAAACAAGAAGTCGCTGATTCGTAAACAATTGTCTATTAATATCAGTCTTGTTTGCCCGCCACCGTCGTTCAAGGCGCTTTCTCAGGCGTTTGGCCTCAGCAATCTCTGATGTGTACCACATGTTGCGTGGACGAATAGTTATTATATTCTCTTTTATTGGTGCATGACGATCAAGAACCGTAGCAAGTTCAGTATCATATTGATTGACCAGACCATCAAGGTTAGACTCGGGGTTTACAAGAAGAGCCGACATACGAATGTTGTCTGCAAAACTATCATGATTTATCAACTTAAAATTTCTATATGATATCTTCTTTCTTCTAGGCTGAGGCTTAATCACTTTCAAACTGCAGTATGTCCAAACTGAGTATGTCCAAAAACTTCTTTCTTTCAGTATTATGATCATCATCCAAATGAATATTAAAATCTCCTACAATTACGAGCTTACTAGCTGTGGATATTAAATATGACACCAAATTAGAAAATTCTTCAAAAAAGACATTTGAGCTATTCCTATTTTTTGAGCTATATGGGGGTCGATAGATAACAACAACTTTAATAAGTGAAGAAGTTCCTTTGAACTTCATATCACAACACAAACACTCAAAGCTTGATGCTGGATATTTAGTTGACTTGGTTTCTATACCTTCACGATACAAGATAGCAACACCACCCCCAATGCGGTGTAAACGGGGTAAATGAAATAAACTAAAACCTGCAGGGTTAAGATCACCAATAACCTTTGTATGTTTTTCTGTATTACTCAACCAGGTTTCAGTCACACACATAACATCAAGACAATTCTCCAAAAGGTGATCAACCACAAAGTATACACTTTAGAAGTGTTCTTTTCTTGAGGGATTCCCTACGCACTGACAAGTAAAAATAATGAATTTCAAGTTTTACTTACCAAAATAGAAAATGTACTTGCCTGCCATAACCATTGTGAAACAAACGAAAAATTAAGTGCGCAAGGTAAGTTGATGTGTTATTAGTGGCAAATATGTAGCTTGTTTCTAGATGAGAGATATACACATAAGGAATAACAGTTTCTCTCTGAGTTAAACAGGAATGTTAATTGGCCCATTAGGAACCAAAATAGACCATCTATGATTTTTTTTTCAATTTTGAATTGCCTAGACAAGCAAGCAAGTGCTAGTGTCGGGCCCTGCGTATAGGCCTATATAGTGGTAGTGCAATGTAAACTCCAGCCAAATCAAGTACAAAATTGTAAAGGATTATTGACCAAGATTTTCACAAGTGTACAATGTGTACACTTGGTGTATTCTTTCATTCTGAAGAGTCAATTTGTTTTTTGCTAAAGCCGGTATCGAGCACATTCCCATACTGCGACGCTCGAGAGCATAGCTAGACCCTCCTTGGCTAGACACACTTCTGGGTGTGTCCTCTTTGTGCATGATTTGAACGTGCTCTATAGATGGTGAAACTGGTTCTGTTTTCCTTCCATGCAAATTGATATGCTTTTATATGAATTGCAAATGAACACAAACAATCATAAAAGATTGTCTAAAAGAAACAGTTCTCAAACTTTATTTGAACAATTTGTCATGCGCCAGGATGCTACTCTGCGGGTTGCCATTTTGAACTACATGTAGGCATGTAGCCAGTGTGTGTCGCGCGCTGTGCGCAAGGCATTCGCAATATGGCACTGCGCATCTGAATTTCAACGAACCTTTGAATAAGGTGTGCATACCATTAATGTGAATACATGATGAAACTGGTCTATTTGACTGCCCATGCAGGCCGGCGTTATTATTCCAAGGTTACAAATGGCTTACCATAATATTTAAGTCCAACTTAGAGTTAAGTTCAACTTAGGATCTTTGTGAAACACCCCCCAGGCCAGCGTTCGTCAACCCAATAGTGGCGGAGACGGCCGAGGATAGAGAAGAGCTGGAGAGGGGCAACGAGAGGAAAGTGACGCGGCAGGAGCAGTCGCAGGCATCGCTCCTGAAGAGCGCCCCCACTGCCGAGGAACGGGAAGTCATTCACCAGATCTTCGTGGAGTCGCTCCCCCAAAGGTAAAATAGTAACGATAATGTAGTTTGTATTTTTATTGGTCTTATTTAATACGTGATACATATTAATTGAAATACACTTATTTCCTCATTAATAGGATAACAACAAAAATACAACGACAGCATGAGAAAATAATTTTTTTTACACATGTCAGGCTTCAATTATGAAGTTATGTTAAAAAAAAAAAAAAATTGAGTTTTAAAAAAGTAGACAGTTTACAAATAAAATATAATTTGTCAGCCAGTTGATTTCTATTTCTGGCAGCCAAAAATTGATGGGAGGTTATTTTACCGACTAAACTGGGCCACTTGCCCCAAAAGTTAGATAGAGCACAGGTCTCGCTTGACTTCTTGTTTATCTGTTTGTTTGTTTGTTGGTCTGCTTGCTTGCTGGCTTGTTCATCTGTCTGTTCTTTGTTTGCTTGATTGCTTGTTTATTTATCTGTCTGGTTTTTCGTCAACTTTGTCGGTTTGTTTCTTTGTTTCTTTGTTTGTTTGAGTTTGTTGGTTTGAATCCCACAAAATTGGTAGTCTTCTCTGTTCCTCATTTATCGTTCTATAATATTTCCAGAACTTCAAGCTTTTCCCAGCGCATCAAGCCAAACAATGCTGTCTGGATGGATGAGACTAAATTGAGGAATGTCATTGTCTGCTTTCCACAGGTAAAGTAGGCACACAGCTGTTATACATGTTGAGCTTATATAATAATAATACAATATTTATATAGCGCATAATAAGAATAACTTATTCTCTATGTGCTCTCCAAGTACCTTAATTACTTAATTCTTACGAAATAACATTAATTATTGAAGGACTGCAACAAAATAAAATAAACACCATCTTTGCCATATGTTGGTAAAATAAAGGTTCCATCATACAAAACTAAATATTGTCTTTTAAATTATACCTTATACTGGTTGCATATCAAGGTATATTGATGAAGATTCTCACATGTATGATTAGAAGTACAGTTTCCTTCTATTTTCAATGTTTTCCAGCAAGTTAAATCATAATTAGCTCAAATTGGTAAAACTAACTTTATCGTTTCTTGCATCTAAAGTCCATCACATGTTCAAACGTGTTTAAAGGAAATAACGAACCATCAAGTGTAAGAGTTTTGTTGCAGTTTTTATGCTTCCGCCAACGAAGTGGCCGGAGGCATGTTTTTGGGTTGTCCGTCCGTCCGTCCGTACGTACATCCCGTTTTCGTTCTCGCGATATCTCAAGAACCGGTTGACGGATCAATTTCAAACTTGGTATGAGTGTACATATTGGGGTGACAATGATCTGATTAGATTTTGGGGTTCATGAGGTCAAAGGTCAAGGTCACAGTCGGTTGACAGATCAAATTCAAACTTGGTATGAGTGTATATATTGGGGAGACAATGATCTGATTAGATTTTGGGGTTCATGAGATCAAAGTTCAAGGTCACAGGACTCAATATATGTGCAAAAATGCCTTGTTCTCGCGATATCTCTAGAACCGGTTGATGGATCAATTTCAAACTTGGTATGAGTGTACATATTGGGGTGACAATGATCTGATTAGATTTTGGGGTTCATGAGGTGAAAGGTCAAGGTCGCATGACTCAATATAGGTGCAAAAAAGCATCCTTCTCGCGATATCTCAAGAACCGTTTGACGGATCAATTTCAAACTTGGAATGAGTTACATACACATCGGGGTGGCAATGATTGTATTGGATTTGGGGGTCATGAGGTCAAAGGTCAAGGTCACATGACTCAATATATATGCAAAAATGGCTTGTAATGGCAAAATCTCAAGAACTGAATGTCAGATTTCAATCTAACTTGGTACCTAAATTTTTCTTGGAAGCCAATGTAGCCGTCAAAGTTTGGGGTCTATGGTCAAGGTCACAGAACTCAAAATATATATATGACATTTTTTTTTTTCAGTGCACGTTATTTTGGGCTTGATATTAAAAATCGCGTCATAGCGGTGGCATAGTTTTCGACTGCGCGTAGTCGAAGATCCATCTAGTTATAATTTCATAGTAGGGCGGCTTTGATTGTATGATTTACAAAATGATGCCTGTCAAATTACACTTTTCATTGTTAATCAAGGTATAATACATTATCTTTGAAGTTGTGAATCAGAATATCACTTATTTTCGGAAATAATATCGCTAATGATATTCGTTTGTCTCGCATTGTCAAACTAGGAATCTAAACGATCATGATGTTTCGTATGCTACTGCAATACTTTGTCAAATGATAATATCGAATGTAGACACTCGGCTTTTATGCTCTACCGTGGCTCCCAACATCACAATCTCGCATGAGCGATTGCGTTCCTGATAGGTCAACAACGGAACACGCCAATTGGCCGGTGCACACGGGCAAACAACCAATCAACGGGACACTGGATCGGCCCGCCTAACGAAACAGCGTACGATACGTCGCCACGACACTACCCTGACCAACCGGCCCCCAATGGTTGATGCCAAACCCACAGTAGACTTATCACTTATTTTCTTTATATTTTTAAAAATTTTAAAAAAGATTTTAGCACCTTCAGTCGTAATTATCTCAAATGGAGAAGAATGGTGAAATTGTTCATTGCAATTAAATAAATGTTTTATTGATTCTTCTTTTTGAACATAAATGATTTTATAGTGACTGACAGACTGATCGACTGACCGACTGACATACAGACCAACCAAGCGACAAACAAATTGTATGTGCACATGCAAACAAATGACCAAACCAAACATACAAAAACAATCATACAAATAAACAAATTTACAAACACACAAATGAACAAAAAAACAAATATATCAACCAAGATAAAAGAAAATATATATATGTAGACAGTTGAGTTTTTTTCCAATTATCATAAAATTATGTATTCTTTGCAGAACCAATACTATATCTAGACTGGTTATGCATGGCGGGTGAAGCATTCATTATGATCTATTTACGAGGTGACCATTCATCAGATTTAATTATTGTCCCTCACCTACCCCCCTGCCCCCCCTCTTATTTTCTCATCATTGTTTTGAATAGGAGAGGAATCTATACAACAAGATCTTTGGTGGCTTTTTGATGCGCACGGCTCTTGAGCTCGCCTTTGCCAACTCAGTGCTGCATTGGTGAGTTTAGAAGTCTGGGGGTGTTTCACAAAGATCCTAAGTTGAACTTAAAAAGTATGGTAAGCCATTTGTAGCCTTGGAATAAAATATATTAAAAGCAAAAATGCAAGTATTTTAGAAAATATAAATGATTTGAATCAACATTTTATGCCTTTTAAAAGAACTATCAAAAAAATATTTCAAAGAAACTAATGGCTTTCCATAATTTTAAAGTCCAAATTAGAGTTAAGTTCAACTTAGGATCTTTGTGAAACACCCCCGTGGTTAATCATAATAATGATAATTAACCTGCACAAATATCTAGTTTAGTCCATCTTGTGCACCACCTCAACTCCCTGGCAAGCATCAATTTGATAAACATGTAAAAGGACACGTATGTTTAAGTTTTCACAGGCCTAAATAAATTATTCTCCTTTTTTTAAAAGTGGCTTGACAGTTTTGAAACCACTGCAAATGTCCGGGGAATTTTGGGAAAAGATTTTTTTTGAAAATATCACCACTGACAATTTATCTTCCACTAACTTGATGAAAACATTTTCCCCCCTCCCAAACTGTCTACTTTTTCCTGCATCTTCGGAGGTACCTCCTTACTTTACTGTGATTTAATCAGCACAAAAGTTTCCGCAAGGCACGCATGTACAGCAATGAGCACCTTGTACATGTATATGGTGCGACAAAAATTATGCAAATTGGTAAATACATAATTTATGAGAGCTGTATGTGTGGCCATTTCTCTTAGACTGCAGTTCAGTTTGATGTTCTAAAAGGCATTGAGTTTGTTTCTTTTGATATGATTCATTTGATTGCTAAAATGTGGGATTGCTGAACTATGGGTCGGTCAAGTCTAAAAAATCACACACTATGTTTTGAGAGTTGATTGTTAAAAAGATAGAAAGATGCAAGTAAAATTTGGCAGTATATTTTTGGGGGGATGCAGGGTACTTATTTCCCAAACCGTAATATTGCTTTACGATGCTGGCATCAAATTATGTGTTCAAATGTTTGTACTTTTTTTTATTATTTCCCAGTCATGGTCGATCATTCATCAAAGCCATTGACGACATTCTCTTCAGAAAACCAGTGGAAGTGGGTTCTTTCCTCTTCTTCCTGTCAGAAGTGAGTTCTAAGGTCCACTGAGCTTAAATGTGACCGGCTATAGCAAAACCCGGCACTTGTCGGTAATTCATGTTTTGAAGAAATGGGCATTTTAAGTTCACACAATGTGTGTAGTAAAGACCTATGATTGTAAAATTTAAACAATCATATCTTCAGCAATTATTGACCAATTAGTTAGAACAAAGGATCAAATGAAAGCTTGTAATGAGGCCTTTTTAATGGTATGAAAATCTACATTTTGATTTTTACCGACAAGTGCCTGGTTTTTCTATAGCCTGTCACAATTATAGTAGAAAGATCTTTTTGTAGACTTTACACAAGAAGGACAGATGGTAATTTGGTGAAATTACCATTGCATTATCAGATTTATCATTAACTGTAGTGGAGCCTTTGATCATTCATTGAAAGGGTATTTTGTTGAAATTAACTTTGCGATATCAGATTTATCATGAACAGTTAGGTAGCCTAGGATAAATCATTGGAGGGGCTTACTTTTTGTGTTTTGTTATTCATCCCCTTTTGTAATGATTATTATTGTTTGTTTTGTTGTTGTTATTTAGAATCCTGATATGTTTTTGTCTGCTGTCTTTTTAAAGATAGTGACCCTCTTTTACTGAAAGGGATTTAGTAACATTGTCAAAATCAATAATAGAACTCTAGCTGTTCTCACATACCACAATGTATTTGTATAACCAAGGAGTTATAAGAAAGTTCTTTCCTATACCTCCTTGGTATTACCATTAGAAGCATTAAACAGGTTTTGGTTTTCTGAATTTCTCTTTCCTTATAAAGATATTTATGTTTGTAAGTATTCAGATTTGATAGCCTCCCTGGAAGACTTTCAGCTGTGTACAAAGTTAGTGCAAAGAGTTAGCAAATATCATTCTGCATTTCTGTTCATAACTCGGTCATATGACATTCAGTAATCGTGGAATTTTCACACATCAATCTGTGGACATATCAGATCTCAGAAATACACATTTTCTCAACCCTTCTTCAGTTTCTGCACATATCAAGAAAGTTACTACCCCATCATTTGCAAAAGTTTAAGACCACCTGGGAATTTGTGGGTATTGCAATAATTTGGAATGCATTCTTTTGTCTCATTGAATGATTACATAACATGTTTACTACAGTGGTCATGGAAACAATGTCAAAGAGCAGTTCAAGTGTGATACAAAGGTTATGCGTTGAAAATAAAAGTATGTCTGAAAAATAAATGTGTTTAACTTTGTTTTCTCTTTGAGTTATTGCATTTTGGAAGGGTGGTCTTAAACTTTTGCAAATGATGGTAGAACCCTGTAAAGATCCTCTCTTACATCTCTGTCATTCCCAAATCAGATTGCATACACGGAGGGGTGCTACATGCAGATCAGGGTCCACGCAGAGGTCGTTGACCCGAAGACTGGTCAGCGTGACACGACCAACGTCTTCCACTTCACCGCGGCCACCGATGCACCCGTGATGCAAGTCTGGCCCAAAACTTACGGAGGTATTAAATATTTTACTTGATTGAAGGGGAATTCCATCCTGTAATAAAGTTGTAATAGAAGCGGATGATAAAAATAAAAATAAATGTCACTGAAGATTTGGGCATTATTAACAGGAAAATGAGAAAGGTGTTATCATTTGAACTTGATGAATGAATGGAATGATCTGGAGTTGCTTTGATCGTTCCCGCCGATTGTGGCGTCATTAGCGAGCCACCGCCACCATAAGTTTTGTGCAAGAAGAATGTTTGACAAAAACTGTTATTTCTTTAATCATTGGAGAAATATATGCGTTAGAATGTAGGTTAATATGTGCATTGTCACTATCCTCATATACCATGAAATTGAGTGAGAAAAATGTTTTTTTACGGAAATATATTGGCAAACAAATACAATTTTACAATACCAAATGAGAGGCCGATTGTCTTCTTCTTCTATAATCTTCAAAGGGCTATAATGCAGCCTATCTCGAAGATGAACAACGATTGTCACACTTGATTAAAAAAAAAAAAAATCCTGTCCGTTCAAATGGTCCTGAATTTCTTATTTATTGACCGATTTTGCTTAAATATTTGCTGAATGTTCCTCTTATTCACCTGATAACATTGCCACTACAATATTACCCCAAAATATTGCTTAAAATATTTTGTGGAAGGGATTTGTTTTTGTAGTAATCCACCATAAGGGGCATAACATAGGTTTCTAGAAATATGTAATATCAAATATTATGAAAACTCATGAGTTGATGGGTCCGAGGAAGGAGACTACTATTAATTGCCTAGGAATATTGTAAGGGGAGTTTTTTTTATGCAGACACATGTATTATTGTTTGCAGTAATGTTAACATAAACAGGTTTGGATAAACTATTTTAAAAACACAGCATAATGATCTATAGCAGATAACTGCATGTGATCAGACACTACAAAAAACATCATGGAAGGTTGCATGTCAGGCAAAAGAATGATGATGATGGTAATGATTGATGACGATGATGATGATGATGGTAATGGTGATGACGATGATGATGATGATGATGGTGATGATGATGGTGATGATGATGATGATGGTGTTGGTGATGATGATGGTGGTAATGGTGATGATGATGATGATGATGACGATGACGATGATGATGATTATGATAATGATTGATGATGATGTTGATGACGACGACGACGATAATATTAATGAAGAAAATGATGCCACACAACAAAAATATCTCTATTTTTGCAATTGACATTTAGAATCCATGCTGTACCTGGATGGAAGGAGGCGGTTCCTGGAATACAAACGGATCAACGGAGTGACTGCTAATCCCTAGTCTTAGTCTGTCTGCTCATGGTGAAGAGTCTACGGTGGGATGTGGCTGGATCGATGTTTCCATGAGAGAACAGGTATGATATGTTCCAATGAGCAGAAGAGGCGTTTACAAGGACTGCATACTAGGCAGTCCTTCATTTCACATAGTAGATAGGATAGATGTGGTTTAGCCTTGAAATGTTTGTAAAGTGCGAGTCTGGAAAGTGTGCGCTGGCCACCTATTACATGCTGGATTGTGCAGTTTGGATGTGAGTCCGTTAACTTGCAAGCAATCATGAAGTCTTTCATTCCATTTTAAGTACCGTAAACTGGGGTGACTTTGGCCACTTTTTGAGAAGGACGTATTTTCATCAAGTCCCACTCTTTAGAACCGATTTCTGATGCTATACTTTACCCTATAAGAATATATTTGAAACAATAAGAAATTTGTTCTAAAATGTGAGGCTTGATGAAAATACATTCATCTATTTAAAAAAAAGTGTCCAAAGTCACCTCGGTTTACGGTAGCTTGATACTGTGTTTAGGATGAGCATCTGTGAGCGAACGGGTTGGGTTGCAAGTACTGCATGCAAATACAAGGCATTAGATTTGCCTTGTAACAACATAATACGAAGGATCAATTGTTTGGGAAAGTATTCTCATAGCAGGCTGGCTTCTTTGGTTTGGACGATTGTCAATGAGCATATTAGTTAGCAAGTACTGCAGGCAAAACTAAATCAGTTATTCAATTTACTGTGTAGGTAACTAGAAGGGTGAACTTCATCTTTGAATGAAGCATGTGGTCTGGGAATTGTTTGTGCATGTCACATTGCCTGCGTGATTCTAAATTATGGAAAGAGTTGTTCCCTTTCCTTACTATAACCTATAACGGCCCTGTAGTTCTTTTTAGAGCTACAAGCTCAAGACAGAATACAAACAGTCCTTTCCAGGACTACCACAGTCCTTTTTAGGACTACCCAAGAATGAATAAAAACAGTCCTTTCCAAGACTACCACAGATGTTTTAGGACTACCCAAGGAAGAATAAAAACAGTCCTTTCCAGGACTACCAATTTCCTTTTTAGGACTACCACAGTACTGTTTAGGACTACCCAAGAAAGAATAACAACAGTTCTTTCCAGGACTACCAAATTTCTTTTTAGAACTACCACAGTCGTTTAGGACTACCCAAGAAAGAATAAAAACAGTCCTTTCCAGGACTACCCCAGTCCTTAACAGGAATACCGCAGATATTTTAGGACTACCCAAGAAAGAATATTAACAGTCCTTTTCAGGACTACCACAGTCCTTTTTAGGACTACCCAAGAAAGAATACCAACACAACAGTCCTTCTCAGGACTCTCAGAATCCTCCTTCTCACATGGTGTAACCACGAGCTGACTGCATATCTAAATCACCATGGAAACTAATACTTAAAGCAGCAAAGTATGGATGATCGTCCCTGACAAGGTATCAAGTACTGCAGGCAATGCATGCATTCATTCCACACAGCAGCTAGTAGGATAGCTGTGGTTTTAATGTAACAAATGGCTGGTCTAACATCTGTCAGTCTATTACCCTTAGCCGCTGGCTAAAATGTTTGTATCGGTAATGTTTTTATTTTATTTTGGGTCCATCTAATTCTAGTTTTATACAATCAAATTTGTAATTGTAAAGTTAATCTGCCAACTTAAAGAAGGTTTGACATTCTCTTGTATGAAACGTGTTAGTACATTTAATATTTCTTCAATGTTTCAGGTCCATTGGATTCTGATTTTAGACAATGTAATATATAAATCTTAAGCCAAAACTGCAAGTAATTGACTTATAAATGATTGTAATCTAACTCAATTTTGAGACAATCCATTTAAATCTTATTTTAGACAATCATATTAAATGTATGATGCACGTTTAGCTTGTCTGTTACAGGTTGTGGTATGATCATGCAGGTGACATGTTATTTTCAATGTGTCTTTTTTTTAGTACCATTTAATTACTGGATTTTGTAAGTTATATGTGAGAAAAAGAAATATTTGCTCTTTGTACCATTGCTTGCAACTTCGTATTAGACTATCAGACAAAGGAGGTTTGTACAAACCATGGTCTACATCTATGGAATGCTGCTCGTATACAAATAAAACAATTTATAATTTCTAATGATAAGACTGTTGGTGCTTGCTAACCATTCAATTTCTGCATGAGAAGACAAACATGTATTTGGTGCATTTTGTAAATGTGTATTATCAACATTGTTAACAAGTAAGGAGTTTACATTCTTTCTCCATCAGTTAATGGCACTCCATAGATGTAGACCGTGGTTTAAACCATGGTTTGTACGAACCTCCTTTGTGAATCCGGGCAGAAAAGTATCCCGTTATGTTTATAGTTGTGAGATTGTAACCAGTAGCGATGTACATTGTATTACAACGTGAGTTATTATTGCAACTAATGTCATATTTATGGTAGAGAGCAAATAGTATAATCTCTGTGGTAGTGTAATGAACACATTTGTCATTGATTGAGAGTCTTTCAACTTCATGTGCTATTATACTTCTTGTACTCGTATGACTTAACTTTTATTATGCAATTATTTAACAAAAAAGTCTGATATTGCTATCATATTATTCAAAACAGTACATAACTTAATGTGTTTTTTTACTTCTTTTACTGGTATGACTTCACTGTTATTATGCAAGTATTTAAACAAATTTGATATTGCTATCATATTATTCAAAACGGTACAAATATGCGAAAAAGGAACCTTGATGATTCAGGTGATGGATTATTTTAACAATTTCTCATGTTATTTCTAGAACATGGTTTTAAATATTGTAACATTTTCAATGATTTTTAATGTTAATTACTTTATTAATTAACTTGGTATTGTCCTACTCATGTAGTGGCAATTAGAAGTTAGAATTATTTGTTTTATGAATAGATGTATAAATGGATGGTCTTCAAATTTCAACTGTTCAAATGTCCTTTTAAAGGCAATGGTGAGTGTTGGTCAAACTTAACTTTAGTAACCAAAACCTGCACGATTACGGTACAAACTAATAGTTATAACTTCACCATGCTCGAAAAGTATACACAATTACAAACGACAAAGTAAAACCCCTGTTATCATTCAAAAAGAGCCGTTACAACTCGAAGTGTCAAATTAACTCTAGAGTTAGCCAGCGCGAAGCACTAGCGTTCTACGGGACTGTAGTGCAGTGCGCGGTAATAGTACGTGTAGTATGTATCGCAACTCGCAAGCCCCATTCGTTCGCCTTTCGTTCAGAGTCGCGCTAACACACGGAGAGAAGTCCATGAGGCGCATATATCACTGATTGTAGCGGAATGGAGGGACAATCATAATCTTAATCCACCCGATAGTTGGATCACATATCGGAGAGTGAATTGCTGGTAAGTACCGTATCATATGTATAGTTTTAAGCACAATTAGCGTGCACAAAAATATTTGGTTTCAGTTCTTTATTATGAAGACCTAGAACGCTAGTGCCTCGCACTAGCGTTCTCTAAAAAGTGATGCCCGGTCGTCAACCACTTTTATATGATATTTTGAAAGCCAATTCCACAACAATTAGATCTTTCATATGGAATTGAAATCAGCCAAATCCGTTACAATTTATGTCGGGGGGGCACTTTGGAAATTACCAACACTCACCATTGCCTTTAATGTGTACTATATATATTTCAGCTAACATGAGTTTATGGTATTCAGGCGCCCGTTTCATGAAAGGGTCTCCGTTAAGACCGTCTTAACAGTCTCGTTCTTTGCTATTATACGTTTAACCTTGTCCTTTGTGATCGGAACAAACGCCATCCGTATGTCCGTAGATCAGTCACATGCAGTCACGTGACAGTGAAGACAGTCTTAACTAAGACCCTTTCCTTTTGTAATGACAACTCAAAACAGGATACAGTAGTGAATATGCACCAAATTATGTAATGCAGTGCCTTTTATACTGTAGACATGCATATATGTTATTTATGATATTTCATTTTATATGATGTAAATGTATTCAAATATATTTATTGACCAAATAAATTAACGGAAAATAAGTGCAAATGTTTATGAACTCCTTTCTGAATTATACAAAAAATCATTCCTCACCAAAGAATATTTTAACAGAAAAATGAGAGAAAAATTTGTACAATATGTTTGAGGGATGATAATGATAATGCATGTACATGTATATCTGATTTTTACAATGTATTTTCAAAATCATCATGGACATCTCCATATTTTTTTGTAGACTCATCTTTGTCCCATTAATTTAGATCTATATATACATCCACAAAATCTGATGCAGATTTACACTGTAAATCTGCATCAGATTGTGTTGATGTAAATGACAGGCATTTACTGGTTAACATGAGAACTGCCTCTTTCGTTTGGTGTCCCTGGCCAAGCGCATAAAATAAGACGCAAATCCATTTAAATCATGTGGCATGTAGAAAGTACTCTCTCAGGAGAATTGCTTGAGGATATGTTCCCTTTGTTCTGCCCTCGATGGTAAGCCCAAACTAGCCCATATTTGCACACACATACATACACACATGCATGCATGTTGCACACAGACACAAACACGCACACACGCGCACACACACACACACACACACACACGCGTGTGATTTTTATTCCTCCAAATTAATACATTTACAATTGAATATACATAAACAAAATATGTCCAATGTGAACATCTTAAACAGAGAATACAACAAATTACAATTATAATGAAAGAAAGTATAAATAATTACCTTGCATACATAAACAATTACAAATCTTACATCACATAATTATAAACTACAGACGAATAATGATAATTGGAGGTTTTTAAGCTATGATAAAAAGAAGAAAACAAAAAACAAAAACAAACAAACAAACCCCCTCTACCCCCTACCCCCCCCCCCCCCCCCCCCTGCACACTCACTCGCTCACACCTGGTCGGTAATCTGCTCAGATTCCTTTAGAAATGATTTTTTACAAAATACGTAATTATCAATACTTTTAAATATGACAGGCTCACGGGAGAAATATCGTTTTATTTTAAACTGCCTTACAAATTAAATCTTATTATAATTTAACTGTTTCCCATTTTTGTAAGTGTAGCCCTAATTTCCCCATTTTAATTGCTATTTTCTCTTCTTGATCCTTATAATCTAATAAGAGTTTCTGTATTTTATCAATGGTTGGTAGTACACCCTCTTTTCTAAATACAAATAAAATATATTTTACCATAAAAATTATAGTATTACACATTTTTATTCTATTTGAATTACCCGACAATCCAACAAATATATCTCGCCAATTTAAGTCCTTCAATTCATCTAACTCATAACGTTGTATCAAAGCTTGCCATATCAATTTTACACTTAAACAAAACAAAAATATATGTGAATATGTTTCCTTTTCCTGTTTACAGTACGAACATAAATTATCTTCAACAAATCCAAATCTAAATAAATGTTCTTTAGTATAAATTGCCCCATGCAGCAACTTAAATTGAAACTCTCTCTGCTTCCCTATCATTAATGTTATTCGTGGTCTAAAAAAACATTCACTTAATTCTTTATCTATATAATTATAATTATTTTGTCCATCCCTTATTTGTAAATCATATGACTTTTGCAATTCTTGAATAAAGTAATCATATATTTTTCTTGATGGTACATCCTTAAAACTTAATGTTTTTTCCAAAATATGTAAATTTATATTATAATTAATTAAATCTACCTCACAAAATTGTATCAAACCTAGCTCATTTTTCCAATCTCTCGGAATCGCATGATATATATCAATTATTGTAAGCAAATTCTCACCTGTCATACCATGGTTCAAAAAATATGCAACGGGTTTAACTTGTCCATTATCAATAATATGATTCAACATAACGATCCCTCGTTCGAATAACTCTTGATCAAATACCATCTTATTTTTTTTAATACATATGTTCCTATTATTAAAAAAAATAATTGGATTCATACAACCATTAGCATGCCTTAAATTATCAATCTCTTTCCAAGCTTTCAACATTTCCAAATAATAAAGTGGAATCTTCAAACTAAACTTCATCTTTTGCATTTCATAATCACATAAAAAAATTAGCCTTCCTCCCACTGAACTTAAGCAATAATCAAAAAATAACTTCCATCCCAAATTTCTTTCTCCATATAATAATCGTTTCACCCACATTATCCGCTGCGTTCTAACAAATAATTCAAAATTAATCATTTTTACTCCACCATAATTATAATTTTGATACATAATCTTTCTTTTTATACGATCTTTTCCTCCCCATATAAAATCAAACGATATTTTCTCCACTTCTATATAAACCCATAAGGGAACAACAAGGAGAGATGAAACATAATTCAACTTTGTTAATGCATACGTTTTCAATAAATAAATTTTACCCATAATAGTCAAATCCCGTTGTTTCCACCAACCTAAAAGCTTTTTAATTTTACTTAATATTTCTTTATAGTTTAGATCGTCTTTTAATCTAAATCGACCGAAAAATTAACACCTAAAATTTTTACTTCCTTAACAAATTTTCCAAATAAAGGCCCATCTGGTTTCCCAGTTTCCTCACCCATATACATAAAATGTGTCTTTTCCTTATTAACTTTCAAGCCACTTACTTTTTCAAATTCTTCAAATATATATTGCAACCTTCTTATAGAGTCTATATCTTTCAAAAAAATTGTCATATCATCTGCATACAATACTTGTCTTATTTCATGCTTCCCAAAATGTATCCCTTTAATTATTTTATCCCTCCTTACTTCATGTGCCAATAATTCTATTGCAACCAAAAACAAATATGGCGACAATGGATCACCTTGTCTGACCCCCCTTTCTATATTAAAATAACCAGTAGAATTCCCCCCATTCATAATACAACTACTTATACCATTATATAATATTTTCACCCAAGAACAAAATGAATCACCAAAACCAAACAATTTTAACACTTTCAATAAATATTGATGGGATACAGAGTCACACACACACACACACACAGAGTCACACACACACACACACACACACACACACGCACGCACACACACACACACACACACACACACACACACACACACACACACACACACACACACACACACACACACACACACACACACACACACATGCATGTCATATATACAAACAGCGTCTACAGCAATATTACAAAGACCAAATTGTTATATTAGGATATAAACAAGCTTTATTACTCACTACAAGGAATGCAATTCATTGTGTTTGTACATGCATCATATCACATTTTATACTAAACATAGACCATTAATCTTTTCACCTTGTGTGTGTTGATTAACTGATAACAGTTAGGTGCAATATCTATACCAACCAATACAAAATAATATTTAGCAAACTGGAGTAGTTGCTTACCATCAAATTGTTCTACTTTTACTGGCATTAGAACAAAGTATCAGTTAGAAACTGAATTGTAATCACAACTCATTCAAACGATTTCTCTTCACAAAGTTAAAATGACATTCTTTGCATCATGGTAAGAGCAAAATCTTGCAATAGGTTATGCACCAAAAATTCACGCGATCCATTTTCCCCCCTCAAACTAACTCCCTAATCAAAATCCTCAGTAATTTGTCAAGGAAACTATCACTCTAAATATACATAAATATGTACAGTATTACAATGTGAAAAATAAAGGCCTCAAACATGGGCATGCAACAAAAAACAACTAGAGCACATTGTGACCCCCGCGAAATGTCATCATTGTATCATATATGTACAGATCAGAGCAGGAAGGGTTTTAAATATCCATGATATAATATATAAATGAGTCCTTTGCAAAAATTATAGGAAACAGTTGATAATGACAATTCATTATGTAGAGACAATATATACAAGGAATGTTAATTTCACATGCTTTGTGCAAAGCTCAATATTTGGCATGTTTATTAATAATATGATTATGAACTGAAGATAAACATGTTCTTATTTCACAGTCTTTGTAATTATGGTGCACTGTCATCTGATTGATTGATTCTTGATTGATTCATCGATTAGTAAGTTCATTGGTATGAGTGATGATTGATTGATTGATTGATTGATTGATTGATTGATTGATTGATTGATTGAATTATTGATTGGTGGATTGATTGCATATGTGTGTATTGGTTAGTTTATTTGTATGAGTGATGATTGATAGATTGATTAATTTTTATTTTACGTTTAAAACACAAGAATAACTGTATACAATAACAATGCATTTTTGTGTAACTATCATCTGATATAAAGGACAAGCTTAAAAAGAAAAATAATAGTAATTTTGAGTTTGATTTTGCTCATTGAGGATATTGGTAGAGGAATTATTCACCATTCACATTAGACGACTAATATAAATGATTGGGTTAACATATTTGTATTTCATAAAGGAAACGTTTTGCAAACATAATATTCAATCATCGGATTAATTATTCCCTAATCAAATAGAAAGGTTAACCAAATGGCTTCAGAAATATTTCTAAAAAGTATTCATTTTTGCAACCTGCATTTTCACTAATTTAATTTTGTGGATGTCGCATAAATTGTATTTATCGATTAAAATATCCCATTTATTGACTTCAGAGTTATGTATTGATGTATAATGATAGGTTATCCCGCCTTCAGATGTCATTGTATGATATAAGTATTACATTTAAGTGGAAATGAGTCAGATTAGGGTAAATTGACTGCTACAAATGAGGTCAAAGAATTCAAAATATGGAGATTTTCGTATACATTTGCAGTCACAGGAATGTATATCACATCAGGATCATATATTTGCATTGTATTACGAAAATAGATAAGTGAATGGCACTGAATGAGGCAAAAGGATCATCAACTGATCGTTTACAAAGTGATACGATATATGGGCAATTCCACGAAAAATGTTACCCAAGGATGGAAAAATGAAACTCATGGGACAGCCTTGTTAACTACTGGATAGTAATGAGGAAGGACCATATTTTGATGACTAAAGGAAAACAGTTTGAAATTCAATGCAGAAATTTTTTTTTTGGGCCATTGAAGTTGGGACAAAAATTATATGTATTACCCCCCAAAACGATGAAATTTGCATCCGTTGTTTGTGAAATAAAATTTTAAAATATGGATCACTTCAGAACAATAATTCTACTTCTAATGTCTTGTTCATGATTTGTTTTAACATCATAGAAAAGGAAATTGTGTAAAAATCTTTACTTTTTGAAAACATTGGATAAAATCTTGATTCTTACAACATTGATGTGTAATGTCCGTGACGTTTTAGATATAACAGTTTTTGTAGAAGCAGAAGTCCTAATTCAATTGAATTCAAAATTCATTTGCAAAGCTAGAATGTGATATCATAAAGTATATTAAGAGCATTTACTAAAATATTTGATGGTTTGTCCAGAATGGCGTCACGGACATTACGTCACGGCTGCGTCACGGACATTACATACACAGTGAAAAGTATAAAAAAGCAGAGCTAAAAATTTTCAAGCATTATTTTCTTATGTAAATGTCTTATTTTAGCCAAGAAATAAGATAATCCCAAGTAACAAGGGGACTACTACCTTCCTGGTACAAGTTTTAATAAATTGTATCGTTAATCAGATAGTGAACTTTGAGTCAATACTCTGAACTATTTATAAAACTAAATTCCTTGCTCAATTTGAACATGCATGTCTCAATAATCAATAAAGACTTGACTATAACTTAATGGGAAGAGAAAGAGATGGTTAAATCTCATATAGTATGATCAAATTGCAAAAATTATACTCTTAGTCCATGATTTTCCATGTGTTATGCCCATGATGTACACAACTTTTTTTTTTATATTTTACAATTTTTTTGCACAAACCAGCATTGTACCCCATCAAAAATGTATAATATTGTTTTAAATAGTTGAACATTTGTTTTACTGCAAAATCTGTTGAAAAATTTCAAATTTTACAATAATTTTGGAAAAAATTATTGCTATTTAAAAAATAATTTTTTGCTAATTGAAAAAAAATTTGAAATATGAATTTTTTTCTCAAAACCGTTTGATTACATATCAAATGTACAATTAAAACAGTTTCATGCACAATGGAGCATTTTTTGCAGGTTATTTCTGAGTATAGAGAAAGTGGACAAAAGTGTAATGTACGTGACGCTGAAAATGTAATGTCCGTGACGCAACGTTTTGTTGTCTAGATCACATATGCCTGGCCCATTTCTCAAAATACAACTTGGATTAAATTCATCATTGCCTTGTCTATAATTAAATACCTACATCACATTTGTGAGGTCTCAGAACTCACAGACTTTTGCAAAGATGTAATGGATGCAAAAAGTCATGTCCAAAAAATGTAATGTCCGTGACGGCGCACATTTTGCAGAAATACTCAGTAACGAATTGGATAAATGTTCTGAAACTTTTTTTGCATACTTAACCAGGCTATTGCTTTGTAATCAAAATAAAAGTTAGACATTAGTTAGAGATATGAATTAGTAGTGGCATTGGAAAGTCATGAAAATTCTCTGATTTGTAATGTCCGTGACGCTGGAGTTGCCCATATACAGGGTTGTGAAAAAACAATACAACACATAATTGTATAAAAACACTTATGATGATCTTTTGCAAAGTGATGCTGTATCTACAGGTTTGTGAAAAAACACTACAGCATATAATTGTTCAAAAAACGCTTAAAGAGTATGATGATCTTTTACAAAGTGATAATGTATCTACAATTTATGCGGGTATTATTGTACTGAAATGTATATTTATGATTTTGAAAGAACACTGCAGTCTTGTATCAAAAGCAAAACGATCAACATATATGATGATACTTAACAAGTGATAATGTATATATATTTAGGGTTATAAAACCAATACCACAGTACAGTTTTGTATAAAAAAATGTGAAAGATTACCATACGAGCTCATATGTTCGTATGCAGTATTGTATTATGTATTTAAAAGAGTATATATATAAATAATAATAATAATGGTGGCTACTTATATAGCGCACATTCTTGTATAACAAGGCAGCTAAAACAATACAGCTACACGATTGTATAACATCCCATTATAAGAATGTTTCAATGCCTCATTATTAGAATATAATATTTAGTCATCACATCATGGAATATAAGTCAACTTCAGTAGCTATATGTTGGATTTTTTTTACAATAAACCCAATACAATAATTTGTACACGTACACATTTGGCATAGAAACAACATTAAAGGGATCTAGTAACTTTGTTGGCATGTGCAAAAAGTGATGAATGGTTGATGCAATGTATAGTGCTGTTATCTCATATGTCCACAGGGTATTGTATGAAAATTTCAAGTCAAATGGACATTGCATGGCCAAGTAATGAGCGAAAATGCAAAGTGATATTGGGTGATATTCACTAACTCACTGCATTCACTTTGTACAGGGATGAAAAACTCGCCCGGAGTTTTTCTTATCTGAATACTTTGATCGTACATATCTTTTTAACGAAAGGGAAATTTGAAAAAAACGAAACCTGTCCCATGATTTTATTGTTAATACGAATACAACAAGGTATGAGGGAACCGCTAGAATTAAAATTTTATTTTGAGGATTTGGACAATGTTACTAAGTCCCTTTAAGAATCTGTATAACTGCGAGCAAATGTAAGTACATTTAAAGATTACAAACATTTATGAAGATATTCTGTTGTACATTTGAAAGAACACAGTCTTGTATTATAACGAGGCTGCTAAAACAATACAGCTGCACAATTGTATTACATCCAATTATAAGATTGTAATATTTATAGTCATCATGTCATGGAATATAAGTAAACAACGTATATGTTGGAATGTTTTTCAAATAAATCCAATACAAAAATTTGTACACGTATACATTTGGCATATATAGAACAAAACCTATACAGGATCTGTATAACTGCGAGAAAGTGTAATGTACATTTCAATATTACATACATTGGGCATAAAACAATGGAGTACCAAATATTATCACATTTGGCATAATGTACAGAAAAGGAGAGAAATACACTAAACGTAATGTATTGTACATTGGACAATAACAAGCACATTCGAAGTTACATAATCTCCACAATTACCTCATACACATAGTCAACAAATGATCTCAGGTATAATTTGCAATTCAGAGAGTATAACTCAAAGACCCTGAAAGGGATAGTTCAGTTTGGGTATATAGAGGGCACTTCAAGAAATAATTTTTGTTGTGAGGTAATATAAATTTTGAAAAAAAATTGAAAGAGCACACACATTTAATGACAGAATAACTTTATTTTGATCACAATTGGTTCAAAAACCGCTGAAAATATATCAGATTGGAATAAATGTGTGGGAACAACTTTTATTCAATACAAAAATACTTTAAAGTGCTACACATTTTTGAAAATCTACCAAAATGGTTTTATAATTGTTTTTGACAATCTCTCTATTAAATAATTATTTTAACCAAACATCACATTCACGTTTGTTGATAAAAAAATGTTGAAACTTGAGGTGTCTGGAGGGCCTCCTCTTGTGTTAACGGCTGCTTAAAAAAAAAAAAATGAAAACAGCTCTGTAACTTAACTGCGTATGTTTTACTGCTATTCAAGCATCATTAAACTATAACTGTTAGTTTGTAATGATAATTTGCCAGTTTTAATCACGAAAATTCTGTTTGACCAAAACTGTACAATCCCTTTAAGCAATTTGTTTAAAAATCCGTTTCTCAACTTAACATATTAGACATCTCGAACAGAATATACACAATTTAAAAGATACAACATACATAAATGTGAAAAAACTATGAGATAATGTATGTGCTTTGCAAGATTACACTCATATCTTAATGCACTGTGTTGCCTTCACTGTACAGCAATCGAAATATATAATTGTATAACACTCACATAGCTCATTATGACATTATAATATAAGGTAAACAGTTTAATGATGTTAGTTCACCATTACGTGTAATATAAAAATAAGTCAACAACAAAAGCAAACTTTGGGTATCTGTTTCTCAAATCAATTTGATGCATGTCAAATATATTGTATGTACATTGAAAGCTTACAAACACATATCAAGGCACTTTGTTGTGCATTTCTTTATAAAACAATCAAGCTACATGTACGATTGTATGATACCTCACAATCTCATTGTAATGATATAGTCAACACAATATGAGAATGATAATCACTACACGGATTTAACTCAAAAGCGGAACAATTACTATTGGAATCCGTTTCTAAAATCACCATAAGGCCTCTGGAACAGGATGTACACAAACACATATGACTTTAATATTGAAAATACAAAAATGCATGTAGGCACTTCGATGTGAATTCTGTATAAAACACTTCGGCTGCACGTACCGAATCTTAAAGAAAATACTGTACGTCAAGACATTTATCGTCTCATTGAGGAATTATTATCAATTATCACAAGTCAATTGCAGGGTTTGGGAATCCGTTTCTCAAATTAACCTAATGCCTCTAAAACAGTGTATAACATAATGGACCAAAAGTTATAATTGAAGTACACGCATATGCATACATTACATACATAAAATCCAGCAATATGTGTAACTAGAAGATAACGTACATACATTGAAAGAAACACATGTCTGAAGGCACTTTGATTGTATCAATTACTTCAGAATAGTCAACACGTCTAATGAGGAATGATTTACACTTCATAGAGTATACTTAAAACACATATCTTATTTCATCTTTAAAGTATAGTATAGTCAACAGTCAACACATTCAATGAGGAATGATTCCTTTTCACATTTCATGGAAAACTTTTTTTAAAGGCAGACTTTTGTATGACACGATCACAATGCTTTTTATAACGCATGTTTGGATATTATTGCTCCATTTTTGCGTTAAAGAGATAGTTCAGCTTTGGTATAGAGGGCGCTGCACGAAATAATTTTGTTGAAAGATAATGACAATGAGAGTAAAATTTGAAAGAGCATACAATTTTGATGTCAGAATAAACTTATTTAGTCAAATCAGTTTAGAAATAGCTGAAATATCCATAAATATATCTGATCGTAATTAAATTTTGATGATTTAATAATGACATTTTAAAAAAATTTAAAAATAAGAATGAACTATTTATAGTCATCACGTTATGGAATTTAAGTAAACAACACATATGTTGGATTTTTTTTCAAACAAATCCAATACAAAAATGTGTACACGTACACATTTGGCATAATAGAAACAACATTAAGAATCTGTATAACTGCGAGAAAATGTAAGTACATTTAAAGATTACACGTCATATATGCTGTACATTTGAAAGAACACTGCAGTCTTGTATAACGACGCAGCTAAAACAATACAGCTACACGATTGTATTACATCCCATTATAAGAATGTAATATTTATAGTCATCACGTCATGGAATATAAGTAAACGACATGTATGTTGGAATGTTTTTCAAACAAATCCAATACAAGAATTTGTACGCGTTTACATTTGGCATGTAATTATAAAACAATACATATACAGGTATAATTGCGAGAAAGTGTAATATACATTTCAATATTACAGACATTATTATATGAAGTAATTATGCTGTAATTTGCCATAATGTAGAGAAAAGGAGATAAATACACTAACAGGTAATGTATTGTACATTGGACAATAACAAACACATCCGAAGGTACATATATTTTCACAACTACCTCATATACATAGTCAACAAAATAATGCTCTCAGGGATATTTTTCTATTCATTGAGTATAACTCGAAGACGCTTAAAAGGCTAGTTCTGTTTGGGTATAGAGGGCGCTTCAAGAAATAATTTGTGTTGTGAGGTAATGAAAAAAATGAATGTAAAGTTTGAAAGAGCACACACATCTAATGACAGAATCAACTTTATTTGATCTCAATTGGTTTAGAAACAGCTGAAATGATATATCAGATTGAAATGAATGTGGGGGACCAACTTTTATTCAATAATAAAACAAATACTTGAAAATCTACCAAAGTAATGGTTGTTTAACTATTTTTGATGATCTTTATATTGAATAACTATTTTAACTAAACATCACATTCCCATTTGTTGATTTAAAAAATGGTTGAAACTTGAGGTGTCTGGAGGGCGCCCTCTTGTGTTAACGGCTGCTTTTTGAATGAAAACAGCTCTGTAACTTAACTGCGTATACTACTATTCAAGCATCATTAAACTATAACTGTTAGTTTGTAATGATAATTTGCCAGTTTTAATCACGAAAATTATGTTTGACCAAAACTGTACTATCCCTGCAATTTGTTTGAGGCATCTCGAACAGAATATACACAATCTAACAGACGCAACATATATACATATGAATAACTATGAGACAATATATGTACATATCAATATTATATCTGAATGCACTGTGTTGCCTTCTGTGTACAACAATCGTGTTACATAATTGTATAACACCTAAATAGCTCATTATAATAAGGTAAACAGTTAAATAATGTTAGTTCATCATTACGTGTAATATAAAATAAGTCAACAACAAGAGCAAACGTTGGGTATATGTTTCTTAAATCAATATGATGCATGCAAAATATACTGCATGAACATTGAAAGCTTACAAACACATATTAAGGCACTTTGTTGTACATTTCTATATACAAATATCAAGCTTCACGATTGTATTATACTTCACAACCTCATTGTAAGAATATAGTCAAAAAGTTATATGAGGAATGATAATCACTACACAGATTTAACTCACTCAAAGGCGGAAAAGTTACTATTATAATCACCATAAGGCATCAGGAACATGATGTACACAAACACATTTGACTTAGGCACATAGGCACTTCGATGTGTATTCTGTATAAAACACTTCGGCTGCACGTACCGAATTTTAAAGAAAATACTGTGCGTCAAGACGTTTATCGTCTCATTGCAGGGTTTGGGAATCCGTTTCTCAGATTAACATAATGCCTCTAAAACAGTGTATAACATAATGGACCAACATTTATAATTGAAGTACACGCATATGCCTACATTACATACATAAAATCCAGCAATATGTGTAACTAGAAGATAACGTACATACATTGAAAGAAACACATGTCTGAAGGCACTTTGATTGTATCAATTACTTCAGAATAGTCAACACGTCTAATGAGGAATGATTTACACTTCATAGAGTATACTTAAAACACATATCTTATTTCATCTTTAAAGTATAGTATAGTCAACAGTCAACACATTCAATGAGGAATGATTCCTTTTCACATTTGGAAAACTTTTTTTAAAGGCAGACTTTTGTATGACACGATCACAATGCTTTTTATAACGCATGTTTGGATATTAGTGCTCCATTTTTGCGTTAAAGGGGTAGTTCAGCTTTGGTATAGAGGGCGCTGCACGAAATAATTTTGTTGAGAGATAATGACAAATTGAGTGTAAAATTTGAAAGAGCATACAATTTTGATGTCAGAATAAACTTTATTTGATCGAAACCGGTTTAGAAACGGCTAAAATATCAATAAATATATCAGATCGTAATAAATATGGGGCCCGGATATATTCGATGATTTGTTATAAAAATTAACAAAATGCCTACACTTTTTTTAAAAATTTCAAAAGAGGTTTTTAAATAGTTGTTGATGATTTCTCTATTTAATCACTAATTCAACAACACATCATATGCATAATTTTGTATGAATTTTTTTTGAAACCAAGACTTGTTTAGAGAGCGCCCTTATGTGTTTTAATGGCTCTTTTCGAATGATGACAGGCTTTTTACTTAGTCGTTTGTAATTTTCTATACCTTTCGAGCATGGTGGAGTTATAACAGTTATTAGTTTGTAGTGTTACTGTGCAGGTTTTGGTTACTAAAGCTCAGCCTTACCAAAAGTGTACTACCCCTTTAACAGCTGCTATTTGATTAATACAACGTTATATTAAACTTAATCATCATTGTGTTTTTCTACCATTCAAGCATGGTGTAGCAAGTATAATCATTAGTTTGTTATAATAACGTGCACTTTTAAGTAACTAAAATGTATTTTTGTCACATTTTGTGTACTTTTTTCAATACCTCTCTGAATGTTGAATACTTTTGTTGTGTTCTACCATTGCCTCTAGTAATGTTCGGCTTGAATAATAGTACAAGTCGCAAAGCATGCAATATGGGTTACAATTCTGTTTTTCCTACAGTAAATGTTCATATCTACTACAGCAATGTAATGTCCGGTCGATCGGTTGATACAACAATACCAGGGGCGGAGTTTCACTTATTAGATGCCAACCAGTACGATTTTATCGTATTTAGTACGCTTTGATGAGGAAAATACGACAGTACGTTTTTTATGCCAAAAATACGATTTTGGAGGAGGAAAAAAAAAACAAAAAAAAACGGTCAGAAAATGGCAAAAAAAAAACTACGTTGAACCCTGATAAACTATTGCTAAAGTTAGATATTTTAAATATATCACAAAGAAACAAATCAAGCCCGTACTTACCAGTAAAAACAGCTTCCTGACATTTTACAGGCCCGGGAGCCAATAGGGCCAGTGGCAGTGTCGAGTTTTCGTGAAAATCTGATTTTTCTCTCCCTAATTTGTTAGGATATTTAGTCTGTTTTTTTCTGTGTCAAGAGGTTGGCAACTATTGACTAGTCATTTCGTGATCATTAACATTAAAGAGATATTACACTTTCGTTTTGGAGGGCACTTCAAGAAATATTGTTTGTGAGATAATGACAGACTAAGTGAAATTTTTAAAAAAGAACTAAAAGAACACAAATTTAAAGAAAAAAAAATCATACTTTGTTTGGCCAGAATCGGTTCAGAAACAATGCTGCACAATTAAATGATAATTTTTACCAAATATTACATTAACATTTTTATTCCAAAAAAGATTTAACTTTCAGGTGCTTGGTTGGTCTGTCAAGTGCATAGAATGTAAGAAAGACATAATCACTCTGTTATTCATACTCATCAAACTTGATAGCTATCTCCCCCAGTTCTGCAGATACCAATATACTGCGAAGCTCAACTCTTTGTTCTGGTCCATCTCCATTTCTTGTTTTCCACTTCATGAGGACATCTGTTATTGCCATTTCATAATCATGTGATACTTTTTCCAGGATGCACATAGCTTCGTTGTACTCCTTACCAAGCTTTCCACAAAGCTTAGCATAGCGATTGAAGGGAATACCTTTAGCTATTTTGTATATGAAATCGTCCGTCAAGGTCTTTCCCGATGAGCTTCTGCTCCTATAATACAAATATGTCAATAAGCATATATAACTTTAAACACCTGAAATAAGAAACCCATATCATGTTAGAAATGTTAGCATCGAGATAATGATTTTTGTTGAGACTTCATATGATGCATGTATAGACTGAGTCATATATGTTTAATACACTACTATTTGTAATAATATAAATTCACAAATATGTATTTAAGTTTCTATTTTTTTCGCTAGGTTTAATACACTTAACGAATATTACGATTTTCTACACTGGAACATAACAGATGCTCTCTTGACATCTTAAAAAGTATCTTTAAACGTATTAATTTAATACTAATTGCTTCTTGCATGGGAAATTGTTGGTTAAATCAGGACAGTGGCGTAGCGACGTGGTGGGAGGGGGGCGGCACGTGTCCCGCATAATTAGAAAAAACAATATGAAACATAAGGGGACAATTTTTGGAAAAAACAAAGAAATACATAAGGTGTTCCCCCAATCAGTCCGACCACGTACGCTACACCACTGAATCAGGACTTATTATTATATGAGTTTTCGTACCATGTAACGAGCAATTCATTACTTCAATATGCAATTTAATTAGTGAAAGATAACTTAGGAGTAAATGGAATATAAATCTATTATGATCTAATATAATATATTATTATTAATTCAAACATATAGGGAAACTGACCAAGAATATATTATAATTAAAAGTGAGCAAAGAAAAATGGGATTCCAACGGGATTCGAACCCGAGACCTACGGATTGCCAGACCGGTGCTCTACCGACTGAGCTATAGAAAACCCTACGACGGCGTTCTTCCCAGAAACCCCTTAATTCATCATTGTTCAAGTAGTCAGAAGCTTTATAAACCTGACATAAACCCGAAGCGGATTAAAATCAACTTGGGGATAAATGCGAGGGATCGCCGAAGCGATACAATCCCGTTGGAATCCCATTTTTCTTTGCTCACTTTTAATTATAAAATTATTATGTGCAAATGATTATAATTTTCATAGTATAAATATTTTAGGAGATATTCAACGAAAGGTGATAGACTCGTAGGTAATTTAAACAAATGTTACGTTACTTAACGAATACAAAAATTACATGGTGTAATAGGCTGATGCCTGCAGTGATATTATTTCCGGTGTCGGGTAAAAATGTCAGTGGAAAAACTGCCAGAGGAAATAATGTCAGAGGTAAAAATGTCGGAGGGAAAAAGTTGTACAAACGTCAGCGGAAAAAAAAATGTCACAGGATAAAAATGTTAGTGGACAAAATGTCAGAGGGAAATATAAGGGGGCATTGTCACCCAGCAAACACAAAACGTTTACAGAACGTTTACAAAACGTTTTTATTAGGTTCCATGGGTCTTCGTCTTTAATGAACGTTTACAGAACGTTCTTAAAACGTTTTTATTTGGTTCCATAGGTCTTCGTCTTTAATGAACGTTTACAGAACGTTCTTAAAACGTTTTTATTTGGTTCCATAGGTCTTCGTCTTTAATGAACGTTTACAGAACGTTCTTAAAACGTTCTGCTGGTCCTTGCACTTAAAAGCAAATACATGAAAGGTTTTTTATTGGTTATCTAACGTTTAAACAACGTTCTAAAAACGTCCATTTGGAACGTTCTAAAAACGTTTTCAACCTTCCACAAATAAACGTTTTAAAAACGTTTTCACAGAACGTCCAAATAACCAACTTTGAACCTGTTTAGAACGTTCAGAAAACGTCCAATTGTTAGTTGGGATATTGTTGAGGGTCAAATTTTGTTTTCTCAGATTCGATTTTTTTCCTTGTTCGACAAAATTTCGAAACAAGCAAAGTGGAGATTGCAGAACAAAATGTATTCGTTTCAAGCAATATCGAGCAGATTCGACGAAGATTGGTTTTCGATACTGTTTAAAAGCTTCCCTATTGTCTTAAAAGGGCATAACCGGCCGTTTTAGCGCACATAAATCGATTTGGGGGCATATTTGTTGAGGGTCAAATTTTGTTTTCTCAGATTCGATTTTGTTTTTCCTTATTTGATGAAATTTGGAAATGAGCCAAGTAGAGATTGTCGAGCAAAATGTAATCGTTTCAAGCAATATCGAGCAGATTCGACGAAGATTGGTTTTCGATAGTGTTTAAAAGCTTCCCTATTGTCTTAAAAGGGCATAAACGGCCGTTTTAGCGCATATAAATCGATTTGGGGGCATATTGTTGAGGGTCAAATTTTTTTTTTTCAGATTCGATTTTTTTTTCCTTGTTCGACAAAATTTCGAAACAAGCAAAGTGGAGATTGCAGAACAAAATGTATTCGTTTAAAGCAATATCGAGCAGATTCGACGAAGATTGGTTTTCGATACTGTTTAAAAGCTTCCCTATTGTCTTAAAAGGGCATAACCGGCCGTTTTAGCGCATATAAATCGATTTGGGGGCATATTTGTTGAGGGTCAAATTTTGTTTTCTCAGATTCGATTTTTTTTTCCTTGTTCGACAAAATTTCGAAACAAGCAAAGTGGAGATTGCAGAGCAAAATGTATTCGTTTCAAGCAATATCGAGCAGATTCGACGAAGATTGGTTTTCGATAGTGTTTAAAACCTTCCCTATTGCCTTAAAAGTGCATAAACGGCCGTTTTAGCGCATATAAATCGATTTGGGGGCATATTGTTGAGGGTCAAATTTTGTTTTCTCAGATTCGATTTTTTTCCTTGTTCGACAAAATTTCGAAACAAGCAAAGTGGAGATTTGCAGAGCAAAATGTATTCGTTTCAAGCAATATCGAGCAGATTCGACGAGGAATGGTTTTCGATAGTGTTTAAAACCTTCCCTATTGTCTTAAAAGGGCATAAACGGCCGTTTTAGCGCATATAAATCGATTTGGGGCATATTGTTGAGGGTCAAATTTTGTTTTCTCAGATTCGATTTTTTTCCTTGTTCGATGAAATTTGGAAATGAGCCAAGTAGAGATTGTAAAGCAAAATGTAATCGTTTCAAGCAATATCGAGCAGATTCGACGAAGATTGGTTTTCGATAGTGTTTAAAAGCTTCCCTATTGTCTTAAAAGGGCATAAACGGCCGTTTTAGCGCATATAAATCGATTTGGGGGCATATTGTTGAGGGTCAAATTTAGTTTTCTCAGATTCGATTTTTGTTCCTTGTTCGACAAAATTTCGAAACAAGCAAAGTGGAGATTGCAGAGCAAAATATATTCGTTTCAAGCAATATCGAGCAGATTTGACGAAGATTGGTTTTCGATAGTGTTTAAAACCTTCCCTATTGCCTTAAAAGGGCATTAACGGCCGTTTTAGCGCATATAAATCGATTTGGGGGCATATTGTTGAGGGTCAAATTTTGTTTTCTCAGATTCGATTTTTTTGCTTGTTCTACAAAATTTGACGAAGATTGGCGAAGATTGGTTTTCGATAGTGTTTAAAACCTTCCCTATTGCCTTAAAAGGGCATAAACGGCCGTTTTAGAGCATATAAATCGATTTGGGGGCATCCCAGCAAACACAAAACGTTTACAGAACGTTTACAAAACGTTTTTATTAGGTTCCATGGGTCTTCGTCTTTAATGAACGTTTACAGAACGTTCTTAAAACGTTTTTATTTGGTTCCATAGGTCTTCGTCTTTAATGAACGTTTACAGAACGTTCTTAAAACGTTTTTATTTGGTTCCATAGGTCTTCGTCTTTAATGAACGTTTACAGAACGTTCTTAAAACGTTCTGCTGGTCCTTGCACTTAAAAGCAAATACATGAAAGGTTTTTTATTGGTTTTTCTAACGTTTAAACAACGTTCTAAAAACGTCCATTTGGAACGTTCTAAAAACGTTTTCAACCTTCCACAAATAAACGTTTTAAAAACGTTTTCACAGAACGTCCAAATAACCAACTTTGAACCTGTTTAGAACGTTCAGAAAACGTCCAATTGTTAGTTGGGCAGCCGGTAAATTGTAAATACACACGAGAAGTCAACGGCTGTGTATTTTGATAGAAAATCATTGGTTAAATCAATAAGAAAATAAAACTACACAGATATTTATTGATGATTAGTATCTTAACTTCGAATTAAGGAGTATAACATTGTTAGATGCGACATTGTTACATGTAGATGCATGGCATGATTGGTAGAGCGCGTGCCTGAGGTCCTAATCCTGAGGCTTCGAGTGAACAACCATTATTACTATCATCATCAAAATCCTCATCATCATTGGTTTTGATATCATCATTATAATTATTATGATAATTATTATTATTATCAATATTTTTCAAAATTATCATTACCATCAGTATTATTATCATTGTTAAAGTTATTAAGATACAATGAATAATCTAGGTGTATAATGAACATGATGAAATAACTTCAACAATCTAAATCTTAAAGGAAGCAGCCCCTAATGGTCAATGAAAAGCGATGAAAGTTGTTTGGTTATGTTGGCAATTTTCGTGTATTATAAGAGTACTTAAAATTAGAAAAGTAAAAATCATCAATCTATCTTTGTCTTTCTATTTATCTTTTTTTGGACTTTTTCACCTTATCTTTACCACTGACATTTTTTCCATTGACATTATTATCTCTCTTTTTTGTCACTGACATTTTTACCTCTGACATTATTTACTTTGGCGTTTCTTCCCACTGACATTTGTACACATATCCTAATTTCCAAAGACGATATAGAATAGACATTGTTGCTATTTGTAGAAATGAGTCTTTTGTCGTATCAAATCAATCTTCCTGTTTATGCAATAGTATGTTCATAATATATTCACTTTTAGATTACGAGCACACCGGAAAATCACGCGTTTTGTTTTGTTAAAGAGTAAGACAATTCCACCCCCTTTTAACAAGTGTGTTTCTCATATCAATGTATTAACTAATGCGTATAATTTCAATGCCTCTTTTGGCAATTAATATTAATCAAAATGACGGTGGTCAATGCTTTAATGGAACATTGACACCGTATTAACGGGTACACACTATATTCGTAGGTAACAATGCAAAAGTAATCTTCCGGATATTAACGCTCATTTCAATGGCCCAATGGACCATCCAAATGTGCACTTGTTTGGTTATGTCTTACCTAGTTTCTTGCGACGCGGTGCTATTCTCTGTTTGAGAGGAATCACATGAAGAGGGTAAGTGCCATCAACAGTTAATCATTTTTTTCATAATTATGAATCAGTTATTTAGCTACAATAAAATAGTTTTTAGGTGAAAGCTGAATGGAACGCTTCTAACTATGCTATACATATGTGTTTAGAAGTTATCTTGATTATTTTATCCCCACTATTTGATGCGGGGGATGACCTGTACAAACATCCCCCCCACTTTTTCCAAGTTTAATCTGAATAAAATGCACAACAACAACAGTAAAGATAGTTATCATAATAATGATAAGAATAATAATCATAATATAAATATTAAAAAAAATAATAATAATAACCATATAGCTAAAGTGATATATTAAATACCAATTTCAAACATTTCTCCACGTGGGAGGAGGTAAACCACCCCTCCCATATATATACCCTTCCCCAAATAGGTATCTTCACTGTAACATGCATGTATAGGGTATGTACGTATTTGTGTGTGTGCGTTAGTAGGTTGTATATGCGTTTGCATGGGCGCCAACATGAGCCTATAGTATGGAGGATACATTTGAAAGTGGATTGGATTGTCTTCCCCCCTTTTCACACATTATGTATGTTTGGATCCATAGATTGTATACTAAATAAAATGTGAAATTTATGTCTCAGGTATGCACTATATCGTACAATTTCAAGCCCCAACATGCAAAAGCTCCATACGGTTTGAGGGGGACACCCCCTCCAATACCCTAGCCCGCTCGGTCGATTCGCTCCCTTAAGAAGCTGTTGACGTCCTAGTATGTGTATGTACCTATGTATGTATGTATGTGTGTGTGTATGTATGTATGTATGTATGTGTGTATGTATGTATGTATGTATATATGTATATATGTATGTATGTATGTATGTATGTATGTATGTATGTATGTATATATGGGTGTATGTATGTATGTATGTATGTATGTATGTGTGTATGTATGTATGTATGTATGTATGTATGTATGTATTACGGTCTAATTAGTGGGGTAGATTTAAGTCATGCTTTCTACAATTTAGCTTATTATATTTCCTTCCAAAGTATGTACCAGATTGCATAATTTTCAGTGAATAACTTCAAAAGCTCCCTACGGTGGAAAGGGTAAACCATACCCACCCGCTCTCGGTCGCTTCGCTCCCTCGCAACCCCCCTACTTTTGAGAAGCTGTTGACGCCCTATTATTTAAAGGGGTAGTACAGTTTTGGTAAGGCTGAACTTTAGTAACCAAACCTGGACAGTAACATTATAAACTAATAGTTATAACTCCACCATGCTAGAAAGGTATACAAAATTACAAACGACTAAGTAAAAAGCCCATTATCATTCAAAAAGAGCCATTAAAACACAAGAGGGCGCTCTCTAAAAAGGCATTGGTTTTAACCATTTTTCATACAAAATTATGCATGTGATGATTTATTGAAATCATGATTAAATAGAGAGATCATCAACAACTATTTAAAAAACGCTTTTGAAAATTTGTGAAAAAGTGTATGCATTTTTTTGATTTTTTGAAAAATTCATCTAATTATTTGTCCCCAAATAATTATAAGATCATATATATTTATTGATATTTCAGCCGTTTCTGGACCGATTTTGACCAAATGAAGTTTATTCTGCCATTAAAATTGCATGTTCTTTCAAATTCGACACTCAGTTTTTCATTACCTCACAAAACAATTGTGATGTGCAGCGCCCTCCCTACCAAAGCTAAACTACCCCTTTAAACGTTGTTATTTTTTATTAATATTCGCGCTGAGTGACACAAAAACACATTCGCGGCCGAGCAAGTTCTCACACGTATTGCAAATCGTGCATTTATATTCGCAGGTTTAAACATTCGCGGACGCCGACTTCAGCGCGAAATCTGCAAAAAATTAATGCACCGAGAACATTACCACGTTTACGGTATGTCTGTATGTATTTCGGTCTAATCAGTGGGGTAGATTTAAGTCATGCTTTCTTTAAAGTATGCACCAGATTGCATAATGTCAAGTTTAAACATTGCATAAGCTCTCTTCAGTGGGTGGGGGACACCCCCTCCCATATCCTCCCCCGCTCAGTCACTTCGCTCCCACGCAACCCCCCTCCCCCACACTTTTGAGAAGCTGTTGACGCTCTATTATGTGTATGCGGGTTTGTATTTCGGTCTAATCAGTAGGGGAGATTTAAGGTATGCTTTTTTAAAGTATAGGTTATCATATTTCCTTCCAGAATGCACCAGATTGCATGATTTCGAATGAAAATTGCAAAAGCTCCCTAACGTGGGAGGGGGGGGGGGGGGGGGGATATCCCTTCCACAACCCCTCGGGCGTTTCCATCGCATCGTCCCCCACTTCTCAAAACATATACCTACGCCAGTGGGTAAAGCCATGGCGGCCAAAGTCCTGGGAGCTGTGAAATAATTTATTTGTGTAATGTTTATGATAATTAATTTCACACACAATTAATTATGATATTAAATGCGAATATTTCCGAGGCATGTGCATAATAACAAACTATGTCGAAATTGGAATGGATAAAATGGACGAACAATAAAGCAACTATACCTCGCACAAAAAGTTCCGCAATCGAGGTTTGCGCATTAATAACTTTTTTATTACGCTATAACCATTCATAAATTTGGTATCATTGAAAAGCGTGAATTCTCCCCTTTACATTGGTATGACATTTGCTATGAATATTTTATCATGGAATGTGCATTGTATCCAAATGTAGGGCAAAGTCAAAAGTGAAATGTTGCAAAATGCACTGATTTTGTCAACAGAGTGCCTTCCTTGACTTGAATGGGGGTGAGGTGGTCATGCATTCAAGCCACGTTTTAATCCTCAAACAAAAGGAAGGCACACTGTTGACAAAATCAGTGCATTTTGCAACATTTCACTTTTGACTTTGCCCTACATTTGGATGCAATGCACATTCCGTGATAAAATACTCATAGCAAATGTTATATCAATGTAAAGGGGATAATTCACGCTTTCCAATGATACCAAATTTATCAATGGTAATAACCTAATAGAAAAGTTATTAATGCGCAAACCTCGATTGCGGAACTTTTTGTGCGAAGTATATATGCACACACGCGAATTGAACGGTGAGCAGTATATTGCCAGTGCGTGTCTCAATTAGCTCAACGATCAAAAGGAGTGGTACCTAAAATTACTACTACTGTATACATTTTTTTCTAGCTAAACTTAACATGATTACAATTGACAAGCGGAAAGGTCGTTTACTAGGATCGTCTTTTCCCGTTTAATACGCTCTCATTTGCTATTTGAGTATTGTCTATTATACTTACCATACGAACTAGAAGTGACCGGGGTGTCAATGGCTGCATGAATGCAATACAATACAAGAAATTATGGTTAACTTCTCTTCTAATTTATGTTATTGTTTGCTTACAAGGGTTAGTAGTATTTAAGTCCATATGTATCGCCCCCTGATTTCCTCAAGATTTCCATTATTTATTTATTCTTCCATTTCTGTCCGTCCCATTTTTTCAAGAATGGATGAATCAATTAGCATAAAAAACTTAACATTATGATAGATCATATATTATTTAACTTAGATCTGCACATCTTTTCAGTGTCACTCAGGACGACATTTTGTACAATTTCAATAATAGCCATATCTCAGTCATGCATTACCAATTTTGATTCAAATTTGGCATTAATATTGATCAGGTCAATGGTCAACTTCATATCATTATGGAGAAACAAACGAACCACTCGTTTATAACTAGAAGGTCCACTTATCGCGCGCAAGTCACGTGCCCAATAGACTTTGTACATGGGAAAGACGGAGGAGTGATTCGCTTTTTGAAGCCTCCGATGACTGTTTCTCTACGCCATCGCGAACATAGAATTATGAATAAACAAACCAACCACAGAAGGTCCACTTATCGCGCGCAAGTCACGTGCCCCATAGACTTTGTACATGTAACCCATGTAACAAAGTAACCCAATCTTGGGGTTTCATGATTTGTGTGACTCCTTATTTTTTATGTTTATTATAAAGGGTTACATAACTGAACTTCTCCATTGATCATATACAGATATACAATTTCTATAATTGACCTACCTCCACACTTAGACAAAACGGGCTCTGTAACCATTTCATTTCCACAAAGTTCGCACTCCACTGTCGGGTTGACACAATCTTTGAGGGATATCATCTTCTTGCATTCGGGACCTGAACAACGGAAGCAAACCTCAAACTGGATCCTCTTGGCCCATCTCTCCTTCAGACAGTTGAGGGTGTCTTCGACAAATGTTATCACCTTAACAGAAAAGTGTATATTTTAATTAGCTGTCAAGAGAAAACGCATTAAAAAGTAAATTGTGCATAATCCACAATGCAAACATATTATAACATACAATATTAGC
>JBAMJV010003424.1:0-74266 GCA_037951105.1 Echinarachnius parma
CATAAATGGATTTGTTGCCCCGCAAAACCTTGGAAAAAGTGGTATTAGTTTTCGGGTTCACAATATATACGATTTTTACTTGATTTATGGGAATATGCAAATTAGGTGAAAACCTAATTATGCTAATTATATGCATTGCTGATTGTTGCCAAGGTGGCAACAAAGCTGAAATATCTTAAATACATATGTAGAACATGATTGAAAAAATAATATCCTGTACTTTTGGTTTATTAATGGCCTCAGCCACCAAAAAACCAATCATATTCATAAATATGCAAATTAGGGGCAGCCATATTGGATTTCAGGGTGTTGCCCATATGGCACATGCAAATAAGCATCGGAAATGGATTCCTTACCCCAAAAACACCTTTAAATAATAGTTTTTCATTATGTTTGCTCTATTCCTAGATAGCAAATGACCTCTGACCTTATTTCAGAAATATGCAAATTAGCTCATTATCTTTATAATGCTTATAAAAAAGAATTGCTCAATGTTGCCGAGGTGGCAACAAAGCTGAATTTTCTCTATAAACCATTTAGAACATGAATAGCAAAAAAAAAAACATTGTACTTATGAATGTCTCCAGGTCTAATACACGACATATAGAACTGTCTACTGGACTATTTGTGGAAGGCCCCGAGAGGATGTCAGTATCAGGAAGTACATAATAATACCAGAATGTTTTCATTTCACTATTTTTGATAGCTAAACAGACGTAACTAAACATTCCAGAGTGTAAATTTCATCATTGTGGTGTGATCCTCTTGAATTTATACCAGGTGCAAAAATGAAAGTTTACAAGGACTGCATACCAGAATGGTTTTACCACAAGGAGTGCATACAATAGTAGTAAAATTTCAAGATGTTGATTTTAAACAGATGCATAGTAAAAAGTTTACAAGGAGTGCATTCCAAATTGCTTAATTACAAGGAGCACATTCTCATAGTAGTACATTTCAAGATTTTGATTGACAGGTCTCAAAATAGCTTGTACCACAAGTTGTTGTTTTTTTTACCCCTATGGTGCCACTATGCATTGAGCCCAATGTCACACTTATATTGCCGTTTTTGCCAGCCACAGAACTCCCTCATGCCAGGTTTATTTGGAGGCCTTTCAAAGTGAGCCCTTTTTTACCCGAAAAAACCCAGAATGTAACTATTGTTCACAAAAGATGAAAGATCTAAAGCGGAAAACCGCATGCTATGTAGTCATACAATTGCCAGCGTGTGCAAAGCACTTTCTCTGTACAATGCTAATGATCATAAAACAGTATCTGCCCTTATGAATGTGCGCAGTCATGCAAAGCATTTATTGCTCTCAACCCAGGTGTAGTATTAAAATAGGTGCCTGGCAAGAATTTGTTTCTTGAAAATGCTTGATGCGCTGCAAGGCAGTTCATGCGCCTGATATGATTGATCACCATATAAAGTGCTTACAATTTTTATACTGTATGGTATGATGTGCCTCAGAATACAATTTCTAAATTGATGGCTTAATATAAATGCCTGGCTATTATTATGATTATTATTATTTTAGTTATTAATATAATTATTATTATAGTTGTTATTATCATTATTATTATTATTATTGTTATTATTATTATTATTATTATTATTCATGTGTATCAATTTACAGCAGGAGCTACTCCAGAAGCCGTTCTCGGAGCAGGTCTCGGAGGAGGAGACGAAGCTGGACTAGAAGTCGATCCGGAAGCTGGTCTAGGTCTAGGTCACGTAAGCGGAGTTGGACCAGGTCTAGGTCTAGGAGCTGGACCAGGAGTAGATCGAGGAGCTGGTCTCGAAGCAGAAGCAGGAGCAAGTCTAAACCAAAGATCAAGACCCCCAAGGAAACCGTCCCCTCCCAAGCCACCCACACCGCCTTTCATTGGTACGTACACTGTACAGCAAGGCCACGTCACTTTACATTGACCATGTGTACGCATGATTATTCACAAATTTCACGAAAAAAAAGGGGATACTATTGGCATATGTGTTCGCAAACAAAAAGATATTCGCGGGGAATTTTAAAAAATATATTTATTGCAATTTTTCAAATAAACTAATGGCTTTCCATACTTTTTAAGTCTACCTTGGAATTAAGTTCAACTTAGGATATTTGTGAAACACCCCCCCGGGACAAAACACAGACACACTGGCCCGAATTCTCATCAGTGGCTCAACTTGAGCCCAGCCCAAAAAGAGAAAGACTACCAGTTAACCAGGTAACCAGTTAAATCATTTTGCACCTGCAGACCTATTGTTTTGTTGATATTTGCCACTGGAGATATTCTAATTGTTTCCTTTCATTATCCAGTCAATCCCTTGAGTTCTGCTTATAGGCATCAGGACAATGGGCCCCCTGTTTTTATGAAACGGGTCCCTGATCACCTATTTGTATAAGAAAATGAGGAAAAAAAATATAAATCAAATGGAAATTAAAATTTTTATTTTCCACAGCTGAAGCAATACAGATGCGCTACCCAACCCCACCCACCCCAACAGGAAGCCTCTCGTCAGGAGAGATCAGAGAGATACTGGAGTGGGAGAGCGACGAGGAAGAAGGGGAGGAAGAGGAGGAGGAGGAGGATAGCAAGACAGAGGGCGATAAGAGTCCTGAAGAGGGCGGAGTAGAGGATGGGTTACCGTTAGATGGAGACAATTTAGAACAGGGGCGCAAGATTAAACACACGAAAGAGGAGCGCCAGAAAGGAGACGGGAAAGCGAGGCGCAAGAACGAAGGAGAAGAGGATGAAGGGAGGGGAAAGGAAAGCAAGGTTACGTGTAAGATCGGAGGTGCAGCCACGGGTAACACAAAGGTTCAGAGGGTTACAGCAGTTGCAAGTCAAAATGAGAGCGCTGCAGGGGGAGCACAAGTTTTCTACCTCAGAAAACCACAAGTGGTGAAAGGGCATTATCCACAAGGTCAGGTGTAACTAATATCAAACAGTTAGAAATGGATGATTCACAGGCACCTGCAATAGAGGACAGTGAAGAAGACGATGATGATGCTGATGATGAAGAAGAGGAGGATGTTGATGAAGATGATGAAGCGGACAGTGATGGTGAAGATGAGGATGATGATGAGGAGGAGGATGAGGAGGATATTGACATTGATGCCTTGGATCTCGGTGTGGATCTTAACAAGGCCAAGAACCAGCCATCCCAGCTGGCCCTAGCACGGGCCTCAATGAAACCACCTGGTGCCTCAGGGTCTGGAGAACAGGGCCAGGAATCGGGAGAGGCTAAGCTGGAGGTCCTAGAACTGGAGCTGAGAGCCAGGGCTATACGTTCACTGATGCATAAATGCCTTGCAGACGATGAGAAGACCTGACCTAGGAAAGATCGATCGTCTAGTGACCTTTAAAACATACTTGATGATCTAACTAGACTTGTATTGCAGAGCTTGGAAGGGATAGGCTATGCTGGAGGTCCAGAAAACTAGAACTCAAGGGCCAGGACTATCTGTACACTGATCCATAAATGTCTTGCAGACAATGAGAAGAGCTGACCTACTGAAGATCTAGCAATTATTAATACATGTTGATCCCTTAACTAGACTTTTAGCACAGATCTAAAAAGGGTAAGGCTTTGTTGGAGGTCCAGGAACAGTTCTAATGACCAGGGCTATCCATTCACTGATGCATAAATGCCTTGCAGACGTTGAGAAAACCTGACCTAGGAAAGGTCTAGTTTCTATTAAAGTTGTTGATCATGTGACTGAAATTGAAGCGCAGACTTAGAGAGGGAGAGGCTTTGGTGGAGGTACAGGAACTAGAACTAAGTGCCAGTGCTATCCGTTCATTGGTGCATAAATGCCTTGCAGACGATGAGAAGACCTGACCTAGTGAAGCTACACATTTGCTTAAGACACCATGTTAATGTCTCTGACTCAGAAACAAATTTTGTTGATGCTTTATAGCAAGCACCTCTTGCCATCTCACTAGAAATTATCAAATGTCATTCCCACTTTTTATTTGTCTACCAGCAGCACTTCATAGATCTATGTGAACCTTGGTTTTATGTAGGTAAACTTCCTTTGTGAATTCCAGCCATTATGTGGTACTTACTTTTGTAGAATGCATCCTCATCAGTTTTCCAATGCAAGAAATGATGCTGTGGAAAACACTACTGTAAACGTTGTTATGTTCACACAATTAATATTTCGCGCTGAGCGACACAGAAACACATTCACGGATTTATAATTTCGCGGGCCGAGCAAGTGTTCACACGCATTGCAAATTGCGCATTTATATTTGCGGGTTTTAATATTCGCGGACGCGGACATCAGCGCGAAATCCGCGAAAATGAATGCACCGCGAACATTACCATGTTTACAGTATCCCTCAGCTAGGAAGATAAATGGAGGTCCTGTGAATAAGACGATCCCATTTCTTGCACATTAAAAGAACCTATTAAAGCTACTTCTCAAAAAGAGCAGGGTGTTAACCCTTAACGTGCCAGGGATTGTAATGCTCTATGGCATTTGTGTACATTGTAACTCGGTAAAATGCAAGCTTGGCACTCAAGGAGTTGATAACTTAGTTCACTAGTATCCCTGCACCTCACAAACAAGTCTATATTACAAGAATCTTCTGGATTAAAGGAGGCAGTGTCTAATCATATTTATGTAGAACATAGAAACCCATGAACAAGATTGCTTTCCAATTGAAAGTGATCCATTAACTTTGAAAGATTTTTGCAAAAGTGATCAATTGAAACTTCAGTCATATACCTATTTCATTGTAAGATTCTTCTTAATGATGTGTGGTTCGGTGTAAACCATGGTGTAAAACCATGAAACACAATTTTTATAAAAAACCAATGAAGAAAGAATGAAACATGTTTTAATGTGTATATCGATGAGGCTGCACATTGCTATTACACCAAATAAAGGTCTAAATTCTTAGATGTTTAAATCTATTTGGTGCAGCTGGTTTGCAAGAACCAACGCCTGTATCATTTATAGAAATAAAATGTGATTTCCAGTTTTTATTTCTTGTGCACAAGCAATATATTTTAGACAGTTTTTCCATAAGGGATCAACTGGTACTCTGAATCATAAAGAGCGCCATCTGTGGTTGGAAAATTGCCAATATCACTGAACCTTATCTAAAGTTACTTTGTAATCCGTGGAATATTATTGAATTTGGATATAACATTATTCTCTAAAGATACAGCCCAATATTAAGTAAAATTTCTCCTTTTTGAATGTTGATAACATATATGGGTATGAAAACAAAGTGATCTGTTATTTTTTGTTATCGTTTTTACCCATTTTATTTGATGGATATACATTGTACGCAAAATTATTTGGTAATCATCCAGGGTTTTACATGTTCTGTTTCATTGTCATACAAACAGGCAGTAAAATAATACTTTTGTATTATTCATTAAAGGTCATATCAAATATGTCCCACCAAAAGTTTCTTTACTGTCTTTTCTCATTAATGTTTCCTTTTTTTTTCCTTTTCATAATATTAATTCTTTCATTTTATAGCTAGAAATAATAAAAAGTTATTTTGACTGTGTGGCCCATTCAGGACTAGTTATTGATACAGGTAGAGACAGCATTAATTTGACAATGACGCTTTCCACATTCACAGAAGTGTTCTGAATGATATCAAATGTATTGATTTTAAAGGGATGCCTGTAAAGTGTCTAACTCCACGAAAATTACTTGGAGCTTCCTCGTTTTCTCTTCTACCGTGTTGTTTAGCTTATGGTAAGAGAAGAATAAAATAGGGTTAGATTTTTTTGAAATGCCCCTTTAGTATGACGATATCTATCATTCAGCTCAAAAGCGTTAATTAACAGTCATAAACTTCATAAACGTCCGTTGTAAAAGCTGACGCATATTTTCACTTTTTTAACCAGGAAAGCAGTGTTCTTTTTCAATGAAACTTTTACACATCATTCGGACATATCTTACAATGATTTTTGGTACAGGATTGAAGTCTCAAATGTCATTTTGGGCAATATCTGACACTTTACAGGTGCACCTTTAATTGTGGAATATCTTTGTTGTGATACATATTTTTAACAAATAGTTGTTGAAGGATAATGATACCACGTGCCGACATGTTTTAAATCAAACAGTCCTGAATGGGTTTAAACCAATGGGAAGGAGATATATGTGACCGGCTAAAGCAAAACCCAGCACTTGTTGGTAATTCATGTTTTGAAGAAATGGGTATTTTAAGTTCACACAATGTGTGCAAAAGACCAGTGATTGTAAAATTGAAACAATCATATCTTCGCCAATTATCGACCAATTAGTTAGAACAAAGCATCAGATGAAAGCTTGTGATGAGGCATTTGTAATGGTATGAAAATCTACATTTTGATTTTTACCGACAAGTGCCGGGTTTTGCTATAGGCGGTCACATTTTGTTACACAAGAATGTGTATGTTGTGAGAACATGCAGTATGTTTCTACAAATTGGATAATGATACAGTATGAGTGTCTATGATTGATCAATGTAGTGGGTGGATGTGTGTGTGTACTTGTAAGGGCCTTCAATCGGGGATACCGTACACACCAGTAAAGTATTCTACACTGTCAATCGGGGATACACACGAAAACGGGCATATCCCCGTTTCCGGAACAGCCCGGTATAGTGCTTTAGGGATCGTCTGTTGGTATAAGGGGGCACTTCACAAAATATTTTTTTGTGAGATAATGAAAAACTGACTGTCAAATTTGAAAGAACATACAATTTTAATGACAGAATAAACTTTATTTGAACAAAATCGGTTCAGAAACGGCTAATATATCCATAAACATATTTTTATTAAACAATTCTTCACCAGGGGATATTCTGACTTTCTAGAAAATTGAAGACAAAAATGCTTAAAGTCTACTTTGAAAAAAATCTGAATAGGTTTTTAAAACGTTGTTGATGATATCTCTATTGAATCATTATTTTAACAAATCATTAAATGCACAATTTTGTATGAAAATGGCTAAAAACCAATTATTTTTTTAGAGAGCGCCCTCTTGAGTTGTAACGGCTCTGAATGATAACGGGTTTTACTTAGTCGTTTGTAATTGTGTATACTTTTCGAGCATGGTGAAGTTATAACTATTATTTTGTACCATAATGGTGCAGGTTTTGGTTACTAAAGTTAAGTTTGATCAATACTCAACTATCCCTTTAAGGGTAGTACTGTATGTTATTTTTATTTTTTCAAGATATCCCTAATTAGCCCATTTTACCGATTTGTTTAGACCATAGGGGTGTTTGAAGAATGAGTGTATACGTTTCGAGTGTGTTTGTGTATTGGGCAATGAGGCGTATCACCCTGTTTGTGTACCATGCAACCGGGGACATACACAATAAATGGGCATATCCCCAATTGAAGGTTTATTTACCATAGCCTTACCATATCCATGTTTGAAGGCCCTTACAAGAATGTGCGTGTGTGTTTGTTTGTTTGTGTACAGCATGTAAAGGATGAGTGTGTTAACATATATAATTTATTGAGATGTATGTGTGTGTGGGGGGGGGGGGGTGAGTTTATAATATTCATCAAGGAAAACAATTTGTATGCATCTGTCATATCTACAACTAATCACAATGCGTTTGTGTCTCAACCTTATCATGCTTATCATACCATTAAGAAAGTATGACCCGGGGGCAGTGGAAGAGGTAGTGAATTAGCCTGGAATTTTGCAAGGTGGGGGGGGGGGGGGGGCGGCGCGTAAGAGCGAGCTGTTATTGGCCTACCTTAGGGCCTCTGACGGGGGTCCATGGTCCAGACCCCCCTGTAAGCTTTTTGATTTGTGCTATTCAAACCCCCTAAAATCAAAAACCTACCGGCTAACAAGCAAAACAACAACAAAAGGGGGCTCGTGCCCAGGAGTCCCCACCCCCCCCCCCCCCCCCCCCCCTCTTCTCTTTGCTATGCCAGTGTCAGGGGAAGGTCACAAATTGGGGAGGAGGGGGGGGGGGGCTTCTCTAACATATCCCCTCATAAAGGAAATACACAGTCATATTCATCAAGGAAAAATAAATCACCATCATATTATTTAATTCATTTTTTTCTTTCTGGAGCATGACGGCAATGACGTTGTGCGTTTTTTGTTTCCTTCTTCTTTTTAAAGCAAATCGTCTGGGGAGTGATTTGTAGCCGGATTACCCGTATCCCATTAGGGCTTGGCTGCCATATCTGGCCATTTGTTATTCATGGACCTGCCTTATGCCGGGATTACGCCTCAATTATTCATGGCTGCCACAGTGACCGTATATATACATACCGTAAAACTCCGTGTATAAGGCGCACTTTTTTCCGTCGGAAAAATTTCAAAGTCGGGGGTGCGCCTTATACACAGGTACAGCAAAAAAAAAAAAAAAAAAAAAAATACGATTTTTTTTTTTTTTTTTTTTTTTTTTTTTTTTTTTTTTTTTTTTTTTGGGTCACCCTGTAGTCATGTTCAATGTGTATTACACTGGTCTATAAGGCATGACAAGAGCTTGATGTGAGGGGAACATTTATCAACATATACCTTTTTCCTACATACAAATGATAGTGGTTAGTAAAACAAAATACAAGTTTTGTAAGCAGTTACACTGCAACTAATTGATTATTCAATGTTCATGAGTAGCAGCATTCATTTAATATTCAATTTTCTAACCAGCGGTCATACATTTTTCTCATTAAAAAACAGTTATTAATGAATTTAGCATTTTGCATATTTAATGAGCATTGCTATCTAATGAAAACATGAATATTCATGAGCAGAATTTTTGTAAAAAAAAAAAAAAAAAAAAAAAAAAAAACATTTTTAAAAATTTTTATTTTTTTTAGAAAGTTGGGGGTGCGCCTTATACACGGGTGCGCCTTATACACGGAGTTTTACGGTACATGTATACGTATAGGCTGGTAATTAACCAGGCATATTACACAACCAGTATTATATTGAGACTGCGTTGAGGTTTTAAGCATCCATCGTCAGAGGGGAAAAGCAATTGTAATACACGAAACTATATAATATAATTAGACACAGGACCAGTGCAAAGGGAGAGATTGTTATACAGTTAATATTAAAATCATTGTGTATATTGTGTATTCATGTAATAACTGTACGTAATAATAGTAGAGGAATTATGTAATTAAAAAATAAATTTGTTCTTGATTAGTGGACTGGTATTAAACCTGGCAAATTAAACAACCAGTTTTTAAACTGCGTTGAGGTTTTAAGCAACAGTGGTAAAAGTAATTGTAATCAAGGAACTATAGTAATTCACTTCACTAAGTATCAGTGAACTATTGAATTGATTTGATTTGATATATATAATAGCAATGATATTACAAATGATATATACAAATCAATAATGGTTACCATCATTTAAAAGCGTATAAGCTTGTCAATAATGACCCTGTTTTACATCAGAAGGCACAATATTATTTTGATAACAAATTGATAATTCATATTTAATATTTTATTCAAATTAAGGTATAATAGTTGATAAACTATATATCACTAGTTAGTTGAGTTTTGGTAAAGAGAGTACAGTTTGGGTCAAACTGAATTGTAAACAAATTGTTATGTTTATGGATATTTCAGCCATTTCTGAACCGATTTTGATCAAATAAAATTTATTCTGTCATTAAAATTGTATGCTCTTTCAAATTTGACACTCAGCTTTTTATTATCTCACACAAATGATTTTGTGTAGCGCCCTCTATACCAAAACTCAACTATCCCTTTAAACATCAGTGGGAAAGGGTAATTGTAGGATGCAGGGAACGATTATTATATACATCACTGAAAATGGAGAAATTGTTATGTATAGTAATGATTTAAACTGTGCCATATTTATATGGTTGATAAATAATATTTATTAAACAACACAATGTTAGTGTTTTATCCGCCATTGGATACATCATTCAATTATTCTGGAATATAGTTGATGTAATCAGCGACAGAAATTACACAACCCGGCATTGTAGTCTATGATGTAGACGTGTATTTATAGTGAAGACAGGAACATCATAATTATCGAAAATGATAATTCCATTATAATAATGACACAACCAATATATGTGTTGAATGTACAGTATGTCATTAAAAAAACAGAATAAATGCATGGAACATTGTGATAATATATACTGTAGTACACAAGCACTATTATTTGAACTGAAGTCGTTAAAAAGAAAGCACATACCGTAATACAAAACTTTCATACTTTTAAAACTAAAACAATACTTTATGGGGCATTATCCCTTATATTGGTTTACTATAATTTTATACTACAGGTTTTGAATTGGTTTGTTCCTTTAGGCCTACATGTATATAGCTTTTATATGCAAGATTATATGAGCAGGTTAAATTCCTTAGTTACTTACTGTTTAACTTTGGGGGTCAGTTCTCTAGATAATAATTGTGGCAAATTAAACTCATCCAACCAGAAATCCAATCAACATGTAGGGTGACAATGACCAACGAGGGACAGTTTAAAGTTTCAATTCCAATTGCTCGTTTCTAAATGAAAAGATTAATTCCAAAAGGCGCTAAATCCACTTTCCATAAAAATTGAGCTACCGATGTCAGTACATTGAAAAGCTACCTTGATATCAGAAATCCAAATTTTAGGACAAATTACACAATCAAAATCGAAATATGGAACTTTTCCATTGTCATATTCCCATAGGCATGTGCAGAGTTGGACAAAGAAACCTGATTTTCTCCTAGTTTGAGAAAGTGGATCTAATGCCTTTTGGAATTAAGCTCTTCATATTTTGTTTGACCAGTAGCTAGGGTCCATGGTTTGACCACCGCTGAGCGAGATGCGTGGAATACTGCATGCATGGCCAGTTTGAGATATATTGCATGTACTTCCAAGAAATAAACACAATTCCCGGCGAAGCCCAATTTTCTTTGCCCATTTTTTATTAAAGGAAAATATAATTTTCCATAAAGATAGCTAAGTTTGTTGGCCATAGAAAGAATTATGTCTGTGCATTGTACATAGTGAATAGTGCACGACTATTTTATTGGTTTATATAGTACACAGTTAATAATAATAATGCGCTTAGAAACATTGTAGAATAGTTCACTACTTATAATACACGGTATACAATAGACACACACTATTTTTTAAAGGAAGTCTATTTTGAATTTTGAAATAATCAATTTTTTTAAAGGAAGTCTATTTTGAATTTTGAAATAATCAATTTTTTTAAAGGAAATCTATTTTGAATTTTGAAATAATCCATTTTTTTAAATGAAGTCTATTTTGAATTTTGAAATAATCCATTATCAAAATATATATTAGAAGTATACACAAGCATGTAAGGAAAGTTACGTTTGTTTACAAGACGTATTGGCCCGTATTCACAAATGAGGTTTGTAGGAGGTTTGTACAGACCATGGTTTGACCAAGGTTTACATCTATGGAATGCCATTTGTAAACTGATGGAGAAGGAATGTAAACTCCATACTTGTTAACAATGTTGATTTACAATTTACGGTATGCGAGCAGCATTCCATAGATGTAAACCATCGTCAAACCATGGTTTGTACAAACCTCCTACAAACCTCCTTTGTGAATGTACATTGTTTGTTAATAGTGTGTTGTGTTCCTGTATGTGTGTGTATTTGAAGATGACCACCAGGGGGGCACTATAGATGAATCTCATTTTCCAATTGTCAATTGTTGTATACTGTCTGACCCCTGAGAGAGATGTGTGTTCTCAAGTATGACCAGGTTCAGTTAACTTCTATTACATTTCCAAATAAATACACTTATAACTGAACAAAAAAAATGACTGAGGAATAAAAGTTAAGAAAGTTTAATTTCTCGACCTTAGACGGAGATACTAGAATTGTCGACAGCATGTTTCATTTAATTCTGGGTTAAATTGCATCATTCATAAATTGCTTTAGTCCAATGATGTCTATTCAACCCCTCAACTGAATTAGGAGATTTAAGGTCAAGTTCATTTCATATCATTACCACACACAAACAACAATAATTGATACGTGCGAATGAAGTCGAAACAGTGATAGAACAGAGCGAATAATAATTGCAATTTATAAACCGAGGAGTAATGGTAATAAGGTCACCTTCTGAAAGCAAGGCTTGTATTGGATAAAGTAAATAGTGATACTTGAATCAAGGGGCTATTATAATCTAAGGTGAACATTTAACTCTCGGATGACAATTTAGGTCACTTTTTTATTTTTGCTGAAAGTTTGATAATTTATTGTGCATGTTTGGAAGCCCAATAGATGCTTAAAGGGATAGTTGAGTTTTGGTATAGAGGGTGCTACACACAACTGGCTACACAAAATAATTTGTTGTGAGATAATGAAAAAGTGAGTGTCAAATTTAAAAGAGCATACAATTTTAATGACAGAATATACTTTATTTGATCAAAATCGGTTCAGAAATGGCTGCAATATCCATAAACATAACCATTTGTAATAATTGTGGGGCCCCACAATTATTCGATAATTTTGAACCAGCCGTTAACAAAAATTGTAAAATGCTTCCTCTTTTCCAAAATTTACAAAAGAGGTTTTTAAATAGTTGTTGATTATCTCTCTATCTAATCACAATTTTAACAAAACATCACATGCACAATATTTTATTTTAAATGGTTGAAACCATTGAGTTTTTAGATAGCGCCCTTCTGAGTTTTAACGGCTCTTTTTTTTAATGATAAAAGGCTTTTACGTAGTCATTTGTAATTTTTCATTCCTTTCAAGCATGGTGGAGTTATAACTAAAAGTGTACTCTCTTTACCAAAACTCAACTATCCCTTTAATTCTTGTGGGCTTATCAACATAAACATAGCTAAAAGTCTACGAGGAATGTGTTTTGTTTTCTTCAAATTAAATTGTTTGTGTAATTGAATACTAATCACAGTTTCACAGCATAAAACGTGATTGGTCTTCTTGAATAGAAAAACAATTTGTGTTTTTAACATCAGTTGATCAGGTTGAAATAACAATTCCCCAATAATATTACTGAATAAAACCAATCTTAATATGTTGGGCAAGTACTGATTCTATTAATAGTTCTTCGGATAAACAAGAAAACTAAAAGTTTGAGAAAATAAAGGAAGTGCAATATGTTATGTATTGTACAAGAGCATTTTTAACAATAAGCGTAGCAAAGTTAGGCAAATGCATTACTGTGTACTGTACCACATAGTTAGGCACTTTCAATACTGTTCGTTAGATAATTTATATAGTTAGTCAAAATTGCCAGCCATTTCGCTTGTACCTGAATTTTTGTTTATCTTTGATAGTAACATGATAATGAAACGTGTTTTCATTACTGAAATGTCTTCGTTATTTATTGATTGATTTATTCATTTATTTATTTAATATTGTTTGCATGCTTCTGTTGTGTATCTGTATATTTTGTTTGCATGTTGTCATTGTTTATCCTATTGTTTGCATGTTTTTTTTTTTTTTTTTTCTCGTGGTGAATTCTTTTTGGGGTGTATTTCTTTTAATGTGTTTGTTGGGTATCTGTTTTTGTCTGCATGGTTTGTTGTGTAGCTGTATTCGTTTAAATGCGTTTTTTGTATATTATATTATTATGTATTATTTTGTTTGCATGTTTTCTTTGATTTGTTTTTATATTAGCTTGCATGTTTTCGTTGTTAATATGTATTTGTTTAATATATGTTTTTGTTGTACATCTGTATTACTTTGTTTGCATCAATGTATTGCATGCATTTTGCATTTGTCTGAATGATATTGTTGTGTATCTTTATTGTGAGCATTTTATTTGGGGTATTTTTGTGCATTTGTTTGAGTGTGTTTATTGTACATCTGCATTAGTTTGCATATTTTTATTATATATCCTGCATTATTTTGTTTGCATGTTTTTGTTGTATATCTGCATTTGTTTGCCTGCATTTGGTATGTATAATTTGTTTGCATGTTATGTGGGTATCTGTATTTGATCGAATGTGTTTGGTGTATAGATCTGTATTATTTTGTTTGCATGTTTTTGTTGTTTATCTGTATTATTTGCATGATTTTGTGGTGTTTCTGCATTTGCTTTTATCACTTTCTCTTTTGCACGTATCTGTATTATTTTGTTTTCATGTTTTCCTTATTTATATGACTATATTTACATAGTATGCTGCGTATCTGTATTTTTTGCATGCTTCTGTTGTGTATATCTGCATGCATTTGCTTCTATCCTTTTTTCTTATGCGCGTACATTTTGTTTCCATGTTTTCCTTATTTATATGACTGTATTTATTTACATGGTTTGTTGTGCATCTGTATTATTTTGTTTGCCTTTCTTTTTTTGTGAGTCCACGGTTGTCATTAGTTCCCGGCGGATACACACTAATATCAAGGAAGCGGTGCGGGTGAGCGGGCGGCGGGATTCCAAATCAAACAGTGATCAATCATCGGCCACAGACAATCAAAAGCACCATTTTCATAGCAGAGGCTACCGCCAGCAATACGATACGCCAGAGCTGTGCCGTCCCCCCACAGTGTAACGGGAACCCGTATTAGCCGGATGATAGTTATACGGGGTGTGTGTCGTATCGTGGGTGGGCTATAGTCTTACAATAAACTATTGCCTTATGGGAAATATTAATGATTAATATTTGTCTCAAAAGTACCCGGCCTGGCCACTTGCGTAGGGTCTAAAGAAAACGCATGACATTGTATTACCGGTATGTCTTATCATTGGCTATATGTCTTACAATACACCGTTTGATTGCCTTATGGGAACCTATACTGTCCGGTGCCCGTTTTGGACTTTCCTGAAAATTCCCGGCCTAGCATTGGGTTAAGAAAAATGCATGTATTACTAACATCAAACGTCTGAACACGATGGCTGGAATTCAACAAGGTGCACACTCAGAAATAACCGACTTTATCACCTGACTTAGTAAATACAGTATATTACATGAGCTGCCATGTAATATTTTTGGATATTACATGGCACTGTTACATGGCAATCAGATGATAAAACAGTTGTTAACTTTGCTGTCGGGAAAATCATGGAATGTTCCCCTCGGGAATTTAAAATGCTATTTCGTGAAGAAAATAAGTCCCGAGACGTACTCTTCCCTCAATAGCATTTAAAATCCCTCGGGAGTGGAACATTCCGTGCTTTTTCCTCCGCCACCAGTTAAAGGGGTAGTTTAGTTTTTGTAGAGAGGGCGCTGCACATCACATTTTTTTTGTGAGGTAATGAAAAACTGAGTGTCGAATTTGTGAGAACATGCAATTTTAATGGCAGAATAAACTTTATTTGATCAAAATCGGCCCAGAAACGGCTGAAATATCAATAAATATATCTGAACTAATAATTATTTGGGGCCCAAATAATTAAATGAATTTTTCAAAAAAATATAAAAAATGCTTGCACTTTTTCAGCAATTTTCAAAAGCCTTTCTAAAATAGTTGCTGATGATCTCTCTATTTAATCATTATTTCAATAAAACATCACATGCATAATTTTGTATGAAAAATGGTTGAAACTAATGCCTTTTTAGAGAGCGCCCTCTTGAGTTTTAATGGCTCTTTTTTAATGATAACGGGCTTTTTACTTAGTCGTTTGTAATTTTGTATACCTTTCGAGCATGGTGGAGTTAAAACTATTGGTTTTATAATGTTACTGTCCATGTTTGGTTACTAAAGTTGAGCCTTACCAAAACTAAACTACCCCTTTAACAACTGTATACTATTACATGGGGTTTTCCTTTATAAATCTGACTTCGTACTTCCACCCCCAATAGTATAGGCGGTCAGTATGGTCAGTGGATCCGGACGCAGTCTTATTGTGTAACAATCCTCGGAACATAATTATAGACTAATGTTTAGGTCAAAAATGTGGATTAAAAAGCATAACCTTATAACAACCTGAAACGAGTTAAAGAAAGTAAGAATACTTTTATGAACATGGGAATGTTAAAGATAAAAGGGAACTTGAAACGTTTAACGAGTTAAAAGCCACTTGTTAAGTAACATATTGTCAGTATTGTATTTTCATTAAAATGCTGTGAACGGAGGAGATAATGAAGTGATTCCAAGATCGAAATACTTTTTGAGAAATATCGACATTACCTTTAAATTGAACCGTCAAAGGACATGAAGGCTTTTTGATGGAAGATATTTCAAAATACACAGAAGACCAAACACATGGGAAGACAAATTGTATTTATTTTGTAACACGTATGTTTTGAAGATAAATTAAGAAAAAACCGCTGAAAACTGCTCATCTACTAAAAAAAAACCGTAAGAAAAAAATGTCTATAATCAAAACGTTATTCCACTCTTGAACATTCAACATTCATATCAAAACGGAGACGAATTAAATATTATAAATTAACGAAAGGCGCTTTGAACAAATTGTTCCGCATAATCATATTGACTTGAAAATCAAAATGAAGATAACCCGTGCACTTTTTCAAAGGGGTGAGATAGAACAAAGAGAGCCGTCTCAAATAACGCTTTCTTTACTCAGCGATCAATACCAGCTCTGGAATGTGCCTTCTACATTTCATTCTCAATCGGTAATCATGCCCCGAATCGCCCGGTGTATCGCATATTAACAAATATTTTCATTTCACTCCCTCGCTCGCCACCCAAAAAAAAAGAAAAAAAGATGAGACAAAAATTAGGAGACGGTGAGGAAAAGGACAAAAATCGTGTAAAGATGAGGAGGAAAATGAAAGTGGGAGGGGAAATGAAAAAAAAAAAACTGGGAAGGGAAATAAGGGAGAGTGAAGAGATTTTCTATGAGGAAAAGTACATTAATGTGCTAATATCGCAGTATAAGGGAGCAAGAGATGATAAGAGGAGGAGATATCGGGCGGTATAATGTGCCGCAGCGTCATGTTTGAATGGCGGCGGCTTACTCATCGTGATTATAGAGCGAACGCCAGGCGGAACGCTGGGCTTGATGGCTTGCTCCGAAGCCGTTATCCCTCCCCCTACGTAATAATCGTCTTCCTTTTGTTTCTAGCCGTCCATACCTACCTTACAGATGACTCATGTACTATCACTGACAATGGTATACTTTGAAGATGAATTATTGTCACTTGTTTTTTCGCTATTTCTTTTTTTAATGCGTTTCCGCCTTAGTCATGCGCCGTATCACATCATTGATGAGCGCGAGTTGTGATGCAATCATCACCAATTCATTCCCAATTCATGAATCATGGGTTATTTATTGGAATGTCAATACCGCATGTGAAATCATGATACCTCATACAGTCATGTTTATAGCCTTTTCTCTTTATTTTTTATAGCTGACATTTGTCAGTTTTCTTTCTTCTTTTTTTTTTGTTATTCTATACAATTCGCTATATTTATATTCTGCTTTCGAGAATATAGTCATGATTTTTTTTTTCAATATCAATGTCATGTTATTATAAAGAGTGTGTGATAACTTTTTCCCCTCTGTATAATGTTTACCAGGGTTCGTACAGCTGTGTGCGCGTTATATTATATTATTATCATTATTGTTAAACTTAATCTATGAACAAAATTTATGAAAATATATAGGCCTATGTTATTGATATTTTGACACAAAATCTGTAAGGATATACTACAAACGACAGTTTTATACATGTGTACGTTATGTTTAAGAATATAATTCTAATCCATTTTTCTAGTGGGTGATTGGAGGTGATTGGTTATAAGCAGGACATTTTTGTTTTACTTTCATTTTCGTAATACTTTTGGAGGAGGTTAATCTTCATAAGCCTATACAATTAAATCACGGAAAGTGGGACAAAGGTGTATAAATTAAGGCTTTAATCACTCATGCACTGTCTTTGAATAAGTGACTGACCGGTTTCTGCCACCTAAGTATTCAACATGCATTCACGCACTTTTAGTATCATTCAATTTTGGACGTGAGCTAAGAAAATGATTGTATTATTATTCAACAATCGTTTGCGTTTAGTACTCTACAGTAATTATTAATTTGGAAATGGATTTACGGTCGTAATATTATGCAATAAGCGTTCACATTATAGTCTTCAATTAGAAGATAAGGTGAATTTCCGTATCAATATTCAGCAAGCATTTACATTCAGTATAGCCTATAGCCTACTATATTAATTTTAAAGATGGGTGAAGCGACTTGCTCTATAATCAGTCAACTAGCATTTTCATTTTATAATCGTACTATGTACATTTTAAGTGGATATTATTAATTACTTCAACTGTCTGACACGCTTGATTCTTCCAAGAATTGTCCATATACAATCAAGTGTCATTTTGAGCAGTTTTCTTGTTTCTTTTTTTAAATTGCATTTGTGTCCATTTCTTACTGGAAATTATAACTGTAGATCATCAGCACATTGGAGGATTTACTGAGAAAATTGGCCTCACTTCTATATAAGGTAGATATTAAACGCTCAGACGGCAGACACCTCTCAGACGAAATCATGGCTTCACTGTCACCTCGCGATTCGCAAAGCATGCAGAGCAAGTGGAGCGAGAGAGGGAGAATTCGAAGCTACGCGAGCGGGGGAGCGACGGCCCATCAACTATTCATGCCGACGCTCCGCTCTGAGCGCGTGCCTAGAATCCAGGCCGGGCTTATTTTGCGTCACCCGCCACCTCCGCTCTACTCCTCTCGATCGACGAATCACCATCATCCTTTCTGGTTGGTCTTCATCTTACTTGGTCTCACCTTCCCTCCCTCTCATCTCCCCCACTCTCTCTCTCTTTTCCCTCCATCCTGCCCCCCTTCAACCTCCACCCATGCAGCTAGCCAGTCGCTACCAATGTGCAGATGTAGAATTGCTCATTAAGATATTTTATTAAAGCCATGCATATTGGATGGGACCTGCATGTATAGGAACTCGCACCCATCTTGTTTGGGTTTTTCTTTTTCTCGTCTTTATTATTTTGATGGGGAACTACTGCGAGGAGGGTGTCGCGAGCCTATTATGCCAGCTGCTTTCCACCGCTCATCCTGGGACTGTTATCATTTGAAATGTATTTTTATTGACTGATCCGTTTTGTGTACCGTCTGCATTTATGATTAGGTCGCGTCTGGGTTGCTAATCACAGGCCTTGCTTCCACCAACCCAGACACATCAAGATTTTTGTTTTCCAATAAAGAACCCTTTTTTTTTTTTTTACTCCATTAGATTGAATTTTTCCTGCGCTGTGACTCCATTTGCCTCCGTTTAATGTATCAATATGTCTGAACACAATTTTGATAAAGCTAGCCAGCTTGTTAGTTTTACGCTTTAAATTAAATCTACTTTGTTTTCTTGAGTATTTTATAGAGGCGGTGTTATTGATAATGTGAGGTAATTTTACTTTTATGTAAACTCCGTTCCTGCTTTTTTTATCGCTTGTTTTGGGGTTTTGGTTTACATAGTATTTCAGCCTTATTTGGGTTATAGTGTAATACGTTATCTTTTCTTTTTAATACGTTCGTTTGGAATACAATGTGTATACAAGTTGTATAATCCTGAAAAAAATGTCTTTGAGGTTTCCAGATTAAGGACTATACGAAGAAGTATTAATGCATTACGTGATCCACAGAGTATATCAGCTAATTCGGTTTTAAGAGAGTATTCCGCAATATTTTGTTATATTTTTCAAAGTATAAACATAAACATAGGAACATTTTCTGTTTGTTTTATTCATGATCTTGAATTTCAAATATATGGTGGATATATAAGTTGTGATTATTTTACCACTATTATCATTATTAGTATTATTATTATTATCATTAGTATTATTATAATTATTAGTGTTATTACTATTATTATTACTATTATTGTTATTATTATTATCAATAATATTGAAATTATCATCAATGAATTTTGAATTTCAAAGTGAACCTTAAAACGAACATGTTGATATTACTGCAAAGCTTTCTTTCCTATAATAAAATATTTAATGTTCAAAGTTCAATGTTCAATTATTGTATTTCTCATGTCATACTGTCTATAAGGATATTAGAGAAAATTACTTTTAGCACAATATAACATATAGGTATCATCCATATGGTGTTTGTAAACATATCCAACATTGTATACCCTAACTGCAAGTACTTACAGTCAAACATGTGTATAGTGATACCCAGGGAAAGCAAGAAAAGTAGTCACTTTAGACAGGTGACCTCTATAGACAGGTTCAATAAAATTGCTTCTCTCTGCAGAGAATCATGTTTGGTTGCCACTATAGGCACACTCTTAAAATATTGGGTAAATTTAGTTGGGTAATTGCTGGTTGGTTAAAAAGATTCGTAATTCTGGGCAATTATTACCCAATTGAGCCTTCAAGTGAACATCAGTTGGGCAGATTTTAACCAATAGTTGTGTGGACAGTATGCTGCCCAGTGTTGGGAAACATACTGTCCAATTTTGCCCAATTCTTTTAAGAGTGCAGGTTGGCTGCTATAGACAGGTGGCTATTACTAAGAGAGATTTTACTGTTTTTTTTCCAGCAAGGAACAAATGATAATATTATACTATTAAAAATAATGATAGTAAATGCTTATAATATCCACCTACAAATGTGTTCAGAGCACATGAGGATGGAATGAAAGATAATAAATTAAGGAAAATACATTTTTTTTAAAACATAGGGTATAAGAGGTGAAGGAGAAATACAATTCCAAAAAATACAATGCTCTTTATATACTCAAAGTAACCATAGTTTAAGAAGTAATTAATTTGTAATGAAGAGAGTGGATTTTTGTTTTATTCTATTTTACGATAATACAACATTTCTAAAGATATAGCATAAGCAATCAAGTGTATAGGAGTCATTAAATTTAATTTACGATACTTGATTAAAAGTTTTAATCCTTGGAAATAAATGTCATGCCGAAGGATTATTATTACTCCCAATGTTTTTCCTTAGGGAAGCTGATGTTCATCGTTGCACTGAACTTCTGCATTTTGTAGAAATCCCGTATAAAACTCTGTATACTGATTACAAAAGCCTTGAACATTAGACATATATATACATACATGTCACGATGAATACTCATTATTACTTGCAATTCCTAACTTCAATTACATGTTTATTGTACAGTGGCAACAGTATTTGTAGAAGTTATGTAAAATAATGTCAGAAGAAATTGGATTTATTAACGCATCGCCTGCGGGAACCTGGCGGATTCCTGTGTTAACTCCAAAGGAATGTCAAAGAAAGTGTCTATACAGGGTGGCCCAGAAATAACGGAACGGGGAACTTCCCAAAATAAAGTAACGAAATGACTGGGTCCATCGGTTAGTGTGTCTTTTCAAATGAAAATTGATACCAAGAACATTAATTTTGGTCGTGTAGTTTTTGTTTTAGAGCGCTGTGAGTGACACCATGTCAGGGTTCATTTTTCTTCAATTTTGACTGACCGTTTGGCTAAAGAATGACCCGAACGGCTCGTTATAGAATTACGGCGCACTTGATGCGGACACCTTTGTTAATGTGCATTCGACTGAATAGCAAAAGCTCATCAACTGCACCGTAATTCTATGACGAGCCGTTCGGGTCATTCTTTAGCCAATAGGTCAGTCAAAATTGAAGAAAAATGAACCCTGACATGGTGTCACTCACAGCGCTCTAAAACAAAAACTACACGACCAAAATTAATGTTCTTGGTATCAATTTTCATTTGAAAAGACACACTATCCGATGGACCCAGTCATTTCGTTACTTTATTTTGGGAAGTGCCCGTTCCGTTATTTCTGGGCCACCCTGTATAGTTGTAGTGAACCGTGTGAGTTCTGGTATTAAACGTTGGGGTATTGCAAAATCTAGTAGTGAATATTGTTAAAGTAATAAACACAACCATTCCTATAAAAATCAGCCTCGAGTTGACAAGATAGCGAATAATGTGGGGAAATTATATTACCAGGCGGAAGCAATCAATTCATGTTCATCAGCTATAATATATAGTGGGGTACATTGTAAACAGCATAAGAAAGATGTGAAAATACATGTAGTGCATTATAGCTGCATGCGATGCACATGGGCGGTCTGGGAGCGCATGGTAGGTGCCTAACACCGCCTACTCCAAGATTGCTTATATCAATAATTAACAAGCAATTACACTGGAATGCCACGTTATTGACTCTGGAATCGTAGGCAGAACAAACAGAACAAGCAAGCAAGCGAGCGAGCGAGAAAGCAAGTAAGCAAGCGCCCCGTCCCTCTATCCGAGAGAGTGGAAGGGATTTCATCTCATCTCACCTCATCCCATCCCGACGTCCCAGCCAGTGCGCCGCATCACTCCACTCTCATCTTCTCGCTATATTCCTACCCCGCTTCATCCCGTATAGAGAATTAACCCGCTCCTGTGCATTCGCGTAAAATCAATACCAGCAGCCGAAGCTAGCTCGCGCATCACCGTGCGGCCGAGCTGCTCGCGGATGAGTGCTTGAGCTTGGGGCGAATTCAGCGCATCCTATAGCTGGTAAAAACAAGAGCCGTGCTAGCTATAAAGGCCCTCTCGTCTTCTTCTCTCTGTCACTTTTCTCTATGCCTCTCCCATTATAACATGCGTCCTTATTTATTTTGTTCTTTGGTGTGTGGGGGGGGGGGGTGGGGGGCTAGGGAGCAAACCATGTGTTATGAAGCCGGGTATTATCGATTTGCATCAATCTGAACAGTGAGCTAAGAGACGAAGGAAGAGAGAGAGAGAGAAAATTTAATTTTCATACAGAAAATGCTTCCTAGATGAGGGCAAGACGGATTATTTTTCTTGGTTTTGGAAATTGATTGCGCCCGGCAGGCTTGCATGCTGAGTAGAAAAATTCCTGGCGATAATCGATTTATTCAAATTAATTACTGTCAGAGGCAGAATGACCCTGAATTTGGCCTCCACATTTTAGACATTACTTCTTCCACATGATTCGACAAATGTTTTCCGTTCCTCCGGCCATCAGACATAATTGCAAGTGCATGATGAATAAGACACAAATCATTTTTTTCTTTTTCATGAAGAAATTTAATTTGATGAAGAAATATATTAATTAAACTTCATAACAAAGAAATGAGTGAATATCATCTGAGTGCATCAATAATTGAATGAAAACGAATGTGCATTCAATAATTGCATACCAATAGCAACGCCTAGAGGCACGTTAATACTGTCTTCGTTAAAGGAATATTAGTTTACCAGCATTTCCGATTTGAAGAGACCTTTTTTCAAGCAGACTGACATTACTAATTATCTTATCATAATAATCCACTTATGAAAATGTCATGGTCAATCATATTTATGATATTTCCTCTTATACATAAACATTGGTATATAAAATTACAAATATACATAATATGAAAATGAAGCGTTTATGTGCAAAAACCGATATACATTTGTACCATTTTGAGATAATTGGCTCCTGACGACGTATACTCAACCTATTCGAAACGTCGAGCCCCTCCTACCATCCACCCTCTCCTCGCAATACCAACAGTCCTTTCCAGGACTATCCCAACAGTCCTTTCTAGGACTACCAACAGTCCTTTTTAGGACTACTAACAGTCCTTTCTAGGACTACCAACAGTCCTTTTTTAGGACTCTCCTAGAAAGAATACCAACAGTCCTTTTCAGGACTACACCAACAGTCCTTTCTAGGACTACCAACAGTCCTTTCTAGGACTACCACAGTCCTTTTCAGGACTCACCAATCCTTCCCTCTCACATGGTGCAACCGCAAACCACACGTATTATATACACCACCATGGAAACCGATACTTACAAGCAACATTTGATCGTATTATGTGCGTAAAAACAATAACATGATAAGAAAATATATGATAGTTTTAATCATATTTCAACAAAATTAATGCAATTAAAATTTCAATGCAAACATTAAGTTCGTAACAAGTTGATTTATATGATGGTAGCTTTATCTCAGAAAATGCAAAAATTGCATTTTTTGTTTTTGCATAATGAACTCTTTAAATATACATCATATTTTATTACACTATTGTACAATACTTTTATGCAATGATCATGAGTAATCAAGGTGTAGTAAGTCGTTTTCTTTTCTTTGTAATTCATCACATTGGAATTTTTTGTTTTAAATGTATATTGTCGAATATGAACTATGAATTGCTTTCTATATATAACTAGTTGATATTTTTCACATCTAAGTTAGATATTAATTATATTGTTAAATTAACTACTCAGAAAGCTCTAAACACTTGTGTGTATTTCTATTTTATTTAAATATATTAATGTGTATCACAGGGCGATCGCACCTTAATAGACGACTATTATAAAGAGCATGCATTTTATATTCAGAATGACTTAGTATAAGTCCGCTTCCTTGTGTTTGTTGTTTTTGTACTTTATAACTATATGTTATTTATTTTGCTACTTTTGTTTATATGTACACTAATTAATCGATTTGAGGCTCTATAAATAATATTTGTAGTATCATTATGATTATAAAACAAACTAAGGTTTAAATGGGTGTTTTCATATCTAATGGCGATTTCATATAATTGTTATGATTTATGAAATGAAATAAAATGAAATGAAATTTGTTTATCATTGTCAATAATAATCAGTTCAATATTTACAATTTACAATAAATATATATACATATTCATATTACAGATAAATATTACATCTTGAAATTAATAATGCAATGGAAGAATTGACAAAGGGCCTAACAAAATAGTACAATGATAGTCGAGGTTAGCCCCGATAATAGTAAATTACACAAACAAAAGAAATACATTTTCCGCTGAATTCACTTATTTACACTACGTACACACATTGAAATATTATTTATTATCACAAACCTAATTATTTGTAATTAATTACTGTTGTTTTAACCATTGTATTCGCTACAAAGGTATTGTTTAAGTGATTGGCAAAAGCTTTTCCGTTTAACATTTTCTCTTAAATCCATCGGTAGATTGTTCCACAAATGTTGCCCTGAAACAGATCATTAGAGAGAAAGTTGATACTGGGCATATTGTTTTTGTATGTATTGTTTCAGACAGTCATGTTTGTTCAGTATTTAAAGGACAATGAAATCCAGACGAATTGTTGTATGCACTATAAGACACTAAATATAATGAATAGTCCCTGAAAATTTGAGCACAATCGGTCAAGAAATAAGAAAACTATGGCTCTTTGAAAAGAGCCATGTATTTCTTCGAGTAACTCAAATTGGCAACGCACTCTGGCAAAGTTGTGAACAACTCCCCATACATTTTGTACACAAAATTTCAATTTTGTTCAATTTTCTCAAAATTTATGTTTACCCTTTGTTCGAGTTCAACATATGTTTTGTAGAATGCTTTTATACATAACATATCGTGAGTTGGGGGAATGAAAAAATGTGACTATGAAGAAAACTGTAAAAATGGGAACTTTTGTGTACAAAACATATGGGGAGTTGTCCACACACTTATCAGAGTGCGTTGCCAATTTGAGTTCCCCATAGGAATAAATGGACATCTTCAAAGAGCCGTAGTTTTCTTGTTTCTTGCCCGATTGTGCTCTAACTTTCAGAGATCATTCCTCTTAATCTCCTCAAGACTATGAAAGCAACATTTTGCTTGGGTTTCATTGCCCTTTAAGGTTCCGCTGACTGAGTTTCTCATATAGAAGCATGATGTGTTAAGCTCCATTCCGTAATATAGTTCTGTAGTAACTGTAGTTCCCGCTATACATGGTACAAATTGTTAAAGGGATCTAGTAACTTTGTTGACATGTGCAAAAAGTGATGAATGGTTGATGCAATGTATATTGTTGTTATCTCATATGTCCACAGGGTATTGTGTGAAAATTTCAAGTCAAATGGACATTGTATGGCCAAGTAATGAGCGAAAATGCAAAGTGATATTCAGTAACTCACTGCACTCACTTTGTACACGGAAGAAAAACTCGCCCGGAGTTTTTCTTATCTGAATACTTCAATCATACATATCTTTGTAACGAAAGGAAAATTTGAAAAACCGAAACCTGTCCCGTGATTTTATTGTTAATACGAATACAATTATTTGAGGATTTGGACAATGTTACTAAGTCCCTTTAACATACAATGTGCACATAGAATCTGTGGAATATCATGATCTTGTGTAAGAGATTAACTGTTTTAATTTTTTTAAAGAATATATATATATAACCATGGCAAGCTATTAGAGGCAGTGCTTTTGTGTAATCATTACTGGGATCCATTCATTTACAGCGCTCCTTTAAATAGAATTCAGACTCAATTTATACTGAACAAAAACAATAAAAAGGGATTTTAATTTCGACTAGGACTCGTGGTTAGGGCTATACAAAGAGATGAATACAAGATTCAAACTCAGAACCGACAAAACTGGTTGACTCGATTACAACACTGCAAGGCAATGAGACACACACCACTGTTTTTGATCGCTGAGTATTGCGGAAGCTTTTGATTTTATGATGGTGAATTGTTAATGCAATCACAGTGACCAAAATAATGGCCATCCTACGACCCCCCCCCCCCCCCCCCCCACCACCCCCTCCCTTATTCTTTGCCTTGCACTTGCACTCGACTGGCCAAACTCAATTAGATATTAATGCATCATTGCACACCCTGCTATCTCCAAATCAATAGTGGGTGATGAAATATAATAAAGTGCAATAGAGAGGGAAAGAAAGAAATAGAGATAAAGAAAGAAAGAAAGGCAAGGAGAGAGAAAGAAAGAAAGAAAGAAAGAAAGAAAGAAAGAAAGAAAGAAAGAAAGAGAGAGGAAGAAGGGGGATATTGGAGAGGGATATGTGAAGGGGAAAGAGTAAGAAAGGAGGGAAGAGATAGAGAGGGAGATGAGAGGGAAGGGGGGGGGGCAGGAAAGGAGAGAGATAAAGAGAAAAGGAAATAAATGGATTTTAAAAAGATTAATGTGAAGAAGGGAGCAAGAAGAAAAGCGTAACAATTAGGAGATTTAGAGGAAAAGAAGAATACTTACAATGATAGATGGAGAGGAGTTGACAAATGGAGTGAGGAGAAAGATTAAGATGAAAATAAGAAATTTGAATAGAGCGCAAAAGAACAAGAGGGTGGCACAGAGAAATACTGGTCGATGCGGTATAAAAGGTGAAATGGGACATAAGCCAGGAGAAGTATCAATGAAGAAGAAAAAAAGGAGGTGGGATAGAAAAATTATTGCACAAAATATAGAAGTTGAGGGGGAAATACGGAAGAGTGATAGAAGGTGAGAGAGGAAAAGGACGAGAATTGAACATTAAAGAATAAGAGAGATAGAAAGGGAGGGAAGAAGGAGAGAGGGGTGTAAGAAGGGGAGAGGGCGTGATGGAAGGAGAGGAGAGGGAGAGATGAAGGGGGAGAGGGCGGAGGGAAAATGGGGACAGAGAGGATGGAAGAAGAAGAGGGGGATGGACGGAAGAAGAGGAGAGGGATGGGAGATAAGACAGGGAAAGAGAGGGGGCAAGGGAGGAGAGGGGTGAAGACGAGCAGAGAGGGGGATGCAGTGGTAAGAAAAGGAACGTGGAAGAGAAAGGAGGAGGAGGAGGATGAGGGTGTAAGTGGAATTGCCTATAGGGGATTGGTTCCTCACCCAAGCGTGTTACAAAAGGCAGGACGTGTGTACCATAGGATGTTGGCAGGGAGTGATACGGACTGATGATGAATAGGTGAACACTGGTGCCGCTTTTATCCAATTCTCGCATCATCACCTCCAACAAAAGGCTTATGAAAAGACGGGACAGGGCATAAACGGCTCCAATTCTGCGAAAAAGCGTTGACCAAGTTCCCTAGTTCTAAATGATAGGAAAGCAAAGGGTTAAAGGTTTGGTCAGGGTTTTGTTTTCCTAAAAATCTCGAAAAACCATAAGACATGAACACATTCAAGCATTGACCAAGTACCCTGGTTCTTCATGATAGGATGGCAAATGGTTAAAGGATTGGTCAGGGTTTTGCTTGCCCCAAATCTTGAAAACCATAAAGAGATGAACACATTGAAGCATTGACTAAGTAGCCTAATTCTATATGATAGGATGGTGAAGGGTTAAATGGTTGGTCAGGGGTTTGCTTGCCTAAAATCTGTAAAACATGACAAATCTGATCACGCGTAAGAAGATGAAACACATTGAAGCATTGACCAAATGGTCTATATACAATATAGCTACATGATATGACGGCAAATGATTAAAGGTTTGGTCACGGTTTTGTTCACATAGTTGTATTCATGTTTGAATCAGATGCATAAAACAGAGGCATCGGAATATTTTGTTGTCAGAGGTTCTTTAATGTACTATGGTTTACAAACGAATACCATAAAAGACATGTAAATGATATAAAAGAATAGAATAGAAAGAGATGTGATAAAAAACTACAACTTCAATTTGTTCTATACCATCATACCTGTGTGTGTGCTCCTGTGATTTTGAATACATCCTTGCTATTCCTTGTACTAAACATATACATTTCCGCGTATACATTTGCCAGGTATACTTCATGCATGAATTCAAACATACATTTCAAGAAACTATTCTATCTTTTGAATATGAAAAAAGTGCATCACCACCTGTATGATATTGTATATGTCTGTGTTTCTATATATATATTCATGTTTTTCTTGTACGAAACACCGGTAGCAGTGTAATCACCATGTATCGTAGCTTTGTATCTCTCTTGGGTGCGTAATATGAAACTGAGGGGGAGATCCATTTAAATCCAACTGCACTGTTCCACTGGGTCACAAATTTGCTCTTCTTCCCTCCCCCACCCCCCTTCATCATCCCTGTCAACTCCTCAAACCCCGAAACCCATCTGTCATCAGGTAACACTATCCTGTCAGTATGTGTAGATCTAGTGGCAAAGCGGCACTCCGCGACGCCGTGCGTGGGCGCATAGGATCCAATATACAGTAATCGCTTGCGCTCCGAGTCTTTTCGGTGAGCGGATTATCGCATAAATAAACGTCACCCGCAGTGCGTACAAACATATGCGTTATTGACTTACTTATCGAACATTATTGACCTTAGACGCACAGGCATTGGAATATATAAATGCCATCGAAATACATATAAATATACCGTCCGCCTTTTAAATGCCAAATTCTAAATTTACGAGTTAATTATCTTGTAAGAAAGAAAATACAATTTAAGAGGCATTTTAATTGAATTATGATAAATTGTAAAGCTCGAAACTATAAATGATCCATTCGACCATTTAATAAGTCAAGCATCTGAACACCTTTACTGTATTCAATGTATTTTTAGTTCAAGGGATATTGCACTTCTAGTCAAACTGAATTTAAGTAACTAATACGTATATAAAAAAGAGGGTGTTAAATTAACAACTGGTACACTGGTAACACCACTACAAGTGGTGTCAATTTAACACCCTCGTTTTTGCAGTGTACGTTATCATTAAACAACTAATAGTTAGAATTCAGTATAGTTGGTATATATCTGTGTTATTGCAAAATTCCCTGAAGCATGACATAGGTATATTTATTGCAATGTATAACAAAAAGCAATGGTAATATTCCAATGCTGCATGTATCTATCCTCTTAATTGTGTAATCAGTAAAAACCTATACATGTTTTTTCTAGGTATAGTTCGGACTCATAAGTCAGGCACACGGTTCCACCTTGCGAACGCAATGCGCCCGGTGCGTATGCATACTGGATGCAGTGCACACAAACTAACCAAGGAGGTACTATCTAGAACCTCCTTGAACTAACCTAGTTCGAAATGGCGATCCGCTGTGTAGCATCCCACGCTTGATGATCTTAAATTATTCAAACGGATTACAGTGATTATTAGACCCCATTTTGTATAAACATCGCTAGATGGTCAGACGATTTTATATTCCAAATCTGTTCTCATGCCATGGTGACTCATTTACCCGTTATCCAGCATTAAGAAATGCAGGTGTGTCATATTTTAGATGTAGAACAATGTCAATACTTCCACATGGTTTCGTATTACACAAACAATGCGAATCTATGCTAATCCTGTCATTAAAAATACATATATGTAAAGGACGTGTATTATGTCGATTTTGCCTAGAGAGTGTCTTTCAATCCCCAGCTTCTTTCTTATATGTATCGATCGGATCAGTGTCAGGCAACTGTGTTGGCAACTGTCTTGGTGTTTTATTATTGTTTTTAGAACTCTTGTTTTGAAATCTAAGATAGAATGTATTTGAGTGCAGGTGGTAATAAATCCCTTTACCTCTATTCAATGTTTGCTCGATAACCCTTAACCCACCCCCCCCCCCCCCCCCCCCCCCTCCCCCCTCTCTCCTCTCTCTCTCTCTCCTCTCTGGTTTTCCCCTCTCCCTCCATTTATCGTTCGCTCATTCTCAATTTCTTATGGTTTGTTCTTTCTGGCCATTGTGCTGTATATAATTACTATTTACACATTTACACTATTTACTATTCACTATTTAGACTATTTACTATTTACTATTTACACTATTTACTATTTACACTATTTAGTATTTACACTATTTACTATTTACAATATTTACTATTTACACTATTTACTATTTACACTATTTAGTATTTACACTATTTACACTATTTACATTTTACACTATTTACTCTTTACACTATGTACACATCTACCTGAGATAGGGAACTGTTAAATGTGCTGCTTTATCCTTTACCCTCTCCCTCTAAAGCATTTTCACTACCTTTCCCATCTCCCCTTCTCTCCCTTTTTCTTCTTTCTTTCTTTTATTATACTTTATACTTTATATACGTCGACATCGATGACATTACCCTCAAATAAATCCCACTGGGTCATCAAACCCCGCTTATTCCAGGATGATGATATTCGGACTGCAATGATGTTCATCTTGTAGATTTTCTTAGATTTCAACTTTGAACAATCTGGTCTGTTGCATTTGTTTTGCGAGAGCCTATCAATCTATCGAGCTAGATTATTATTTAGCTATTTGACACGTGATACATACATTATGTCACAACTTTGTAAGAAAAATAATTAGCATTGTTTTGTGTGCTTTGAACAGCACATGCTTTAACGATAGGCAGACATTTGTAACAAAATTGTTCATATTTTGTACAACTGTTGTCCAAAATATTGTACATCCATTATACAGCGCTTTTACTGTGTACAATGTGACGATACGAGGGGGTTTTAAAAAGATTTTAGGTTGAGCTTAAAGGGATAGTTGAGTTTTGGTAGAGAGGGCGCTAGACTATTTTTTTTTGTGAGGTAATGAAAAACTGAGTGTAAAATTTGAAAGAGCATAATATTTAAATAATAAAATCATCTTTGTTTGATCAAAATCGGTTTCAGAGACGGCTGAAATATCCATAAATATAACGCTTTGTAATAAAGCTGGGCCCCAGGTTTATATTAGAGAATTTTGAACCAGCCGTTAAAATTTAAATGCTTCCTCTTTTCAAAAAGTTACAAAACAGGTATTTAAATAGTTGTTGGTTATTTCTCTATCTAATCACTATTTCAACAAAAACATCACATGCACAATATTTTATTCAAAATGGTTGAAACCGATGAGTGTTTAGAGAGCGCCCTCTTACGTTTTAACGGCTCTTTTTTAATGATAACATGATCTTCACTACGTCATTTGTAATTTTGTGTTCCTTTCTAGTTTTGGTTACTAAAATTCAGTTTCACCAAAACTGTAATCTCCTTACCAGAACTCAACTATCCCTTTAAATTCATGTTGGACTTAAAGTTATGGAAAGCCATTTCGAGCCTTGCAATGCAAAATATCCAAAAGGAAATTGCACATATTTGAAACTCGTAATAAATTTGACATCAATAATATGAAAACGCCTTGATAATTGAAAAAAGGGTTATGCTTTTAAACAAAATGTTGTGTTGTATTTACAACAAAAAAAGAATACATAAATTTTACCAAGCAACTAAATAAATGGCGTTCCATAACTTTAAATTCAAATTAGGATCTATGTTAAACATCCCCCAGTTGGTTGAAGATCTAATTAAAAACTCATGGATACGTTACAAAATAATGACAAAAACCCTTTTCTGTCTTATACTTCTATTTTCTCTTAAACAGATGGCACAAGTAGATGGCACACAAATGTTTAATGTTTTTTTATATTTTCCTTAATTATGACATTTATTTCGTATAATTATAACTGTTGGATCTTGAGAAACAGGTGTATAGCATGCTCTTGGGGAAGAGGTCGTTGCACTTTGGTCAAGGGGTCGATGGCCATTATGAAAATCAATCGTGCGACAATCGACTCAGAGTCCGTGTATCAATTTCAAAATGATGGCATGCGTAGATACCATCTCCCGTATTTCCCTTTCCTTTAATCGTAAAATGTATCACATGCGCCGCATTTGTGCTGTGTAGAATTCGAAATTCGGAAATAAAATAACATAATTATATCTATAACTGAATTAAACAGTGGCCAAAGTAATTAACGGGTACTTGATACGTATTTATACCGAGCATGGTGGCATAGCGGTTAGAGTGTCCGCCTCATGCACGGGAGGTCCCGGGTTCGAACCCAGACCGGGTCATACCAAAGACTTTTTAAAAATGGTACCTTCTGCCTTCTAGCAGACACTCGGCATTTATAGAATGGAGAAGGGAAAGTTAATCACACGAGTTACCAGAGGACTAGCCCCCCTTCTGTAACTTTCGCTACATTTAGTAGACGTGTGGCCTAGGGCTATTGAAACGGAGATAGGCGCCGCCTTATTGTGCCAACATTGGTACGGGAAAGACTTTAACTTGATACGTATTTAGCAAGCTCAATGCTTGACCCCATTTCATATAAAAGTAGTACTTACCCATGTATTTTCAAGAGGGATTTTAAAAAAAGAATTAGGTAGATAGGACAGTGTTCATCTTCTTTTTGTAAGTGTATGATTTTTCTCAATGTTGGACAGTTTGGAAGTGTGTGCGTTATTGTTCTGCACATGCATTACCAAAGGAAGCCAAATTTTGATTTGTAAATGTATCACCGATTTGCCAGCCCGGTTGAAACGAGTTGAAAATATTTCCTTTCTTTGAATTAATTTTCTCAATTTTTGTTGAAACTCTTTCTGCCACTACCCCTCTTTTCCTTTCTTTACACCCCACCCCTTTCCTCATTATATCTCTCACCCCTCTCCCCCTCTCTCTCTCTCTATTTATCTCCCTTTCTCTCCGGCTCACTCATTTAATGTCTTAAGGCTTTCTGTTTGTTCGATCTTTTCTTATGGTATTCTAACCACAAGTGGCGTAGCGAGGTCAGACTGATTGGGGGGCACCTTTTTTTTTTTTGGGGGGGGGGGAAGGGGGCACTCCGTTTTTTAATTTGTTATGTCAATGATTTTCCCTAATGTACCCCATGCCCCCCCCCCCCCCCCCCCCCCCCCCCCCCCCCCACTACTTCATCCCACAGTTGCTACGCCACTGCTACCAACTATGTCAGTGACACAATACTCACATCAGTGTGAATATTTGTGCATGCATTGCGAACGTCTGTGCGCGGGTTTATTCAAGCCGGTTGTCGGTGCCAGCAGCTAGCAATTTGGCGGGTCTAAGTGGATCAAATATTCAGCCGAATTGATCAGATTGGAGCCTGGTGTCACTTATTAAAGCTTGATACTCATTGTCATGTCTTTTTTCTTTCCGTTTTCTTCCTTCTTTCTTTTTTTTGGTCGAGATCGCATTTGCACACTCCGCGCGCCAAAAATAGAAAGTGGTTTGACCTGAAGATGCTTGCAGTAGCAACAGTGACTTGTTGACGGGAACACAACCACTTGTTTTCTACATTGCGGCTGTCCCAATTGAAATGAAGCTATCCCACAATATAAACAACTTACAAGGTTGTGTGATCTGTTAGCGGTAGCATCTGCAAATTATGTACACAGATTGGTTTTTTGTGTATGCTTTCCAAGGATACGTAGTGTCATTCTTGTATTTTGCGATAATTATGTTCAATAACATTAATGAAAGAACTGGTTTTTTTTCTGCGCTTGTTATGGATTAATTGCCAAGTTTTTTTCTCCAAAAACTGTCAACACAACATTAAACAACATTAATAAGCTAACATGTAGAACAACAAATTATAAATCTCTATTACTCTCCAATAAACCAAACTATAATAAATCGGGTAGTATACCTAAACGTTCAACCAATAACAAATACCACGTTCCATCAAATTTCAAGGACCTTTTTTTTCTTCAGATTATTAATTAATTTCCATATTAGTATTGAAAATACTCACATACATTAAACAAAATATTCAAACAGATGTGTAAGGCACACATAAAATGTCTTGTAAATTTGCATTTAAAGCGCATATACTCACGCATGAAAATGCACACGCATGAAAACACACACGCGTGCACACACACACAACTCCACTACGTAATAAAGCAATTTTCACTATAGAGACTATTACAGATGTCCAACAATATTCATATGTTTTCACACCTGTTTTAAGGCTGACACATTGACCTCAAATAAACGATCACTTTTCCAGGAAATAGCCTCATGGGTTTTTTTGTTTTTTTAGATTTAATATATTTAATTTCTTATATTTTCTTGTTATTGTTTTTTTTTTTACTACTACTTTGGAAAATGTGAAAACTTGGAGACCTTTGCCAGTGGGCAGTGGTGTAACGTAGTTTGGACTGATTTGGGGGCACACTCTACATGCTCTTTGTACTACTGTATTTTCTGAATGATTTCCCCCCGCCCCATGTTTTCTATTGATGTTGTCAACTCATGGGGGGCACGTGCACCCCCCCCCCCCCCCCCCTCCCATGTGTCCCCACTGCTAGTGGGGACACATTTGACCACTTCTCACGAGGTTTTGTCAAGTGCATCTCACCTTTGTTTTAATACCATTAGTAACTTGTCATTATGTTTGTTTCTTTTGGACGAAGTTAGTCGAGACTTCGCTCGGGGGCCATCATGCCTTGACCAGTGGATCTCAGTTGTCATTATTTCTGATGAATTAATATTCTCCTTGTTGTAAACCTCACAGAGCTGACCGAAACTTTGCTAGAAGCGACACGCGTGCTTTTTATACTGCAATTCATAATATTTGTGTGCACAGTTGACTCTTTGTACACAAACAGAAGATAATGGGAGTAGTGTTTATAAATTCTAATTTAACTTTGGCCTTTGGGATTCGACAATTATATACTTGATTTTAGCAGGATTTGTTTCATCAGTGTTTGAGATAGTGAGAGTCTACTGTAATTGTCTTTAAAATTGATTTCATCAAAGCTCTAAGGGACTTTGCTTTTAGCGATTTTGGCGATCACTGCCCTGGTAGGCGTCACTTTCACTTTCATAACAAGTTATTTGTCAAAACGTGTGACTTTTGCGACGCATCTACTTATTCTTTCTTCTTCTTCTTTTTTTTTTTTTTTTTTGGGGGGGGGGGGGGGGTGTTGGGGAAATATGTGCTTGTGGCGACATGTATGCGTCCACTGTCCATCTCTTTCGTCCAGTTCATGGGGGTGTTTCACAAAGATCCTAAGTTGAACTTAACTCTAAGTTGGACTTAAACATTATGGAAAGCCATTACTGTCTCTAAAAAAATTGTTGTAAAAGTCCTTAATTAGAGGCATAAAATGTTGTTTCAAATCACTTACATTTTGTATTATGAAGGATATTTCATGTTCTTGATGTAACATTTATGAAAAGTCTAAAATACTTGCATTTTTGCTTTTGAATATATTTTATTCCAAGGCTACAAATGGCTTTCGATAATTGTTAAGTCCAACTTAGAGTTAAGTTTAACTTAAGATCTTTGTGAAACACCCCCATGACTGTTTTCCTCTTGTAATTCCTCTATTACATTTATTTCTGTTTCTTCTTGTTCATTTGTATTTATTAAGCATTATTGTATTATCAAATAAATCAAAATGAGCAAAGAAAAACAGGGCTGACTCGCGATTCAAACCAAATACCTCCGGATTGCTAGACCGGTAGTGCTCTACCAACGGAGCTATAGAAAGCCTAGTGCTGGTGTTGGTCCCTCAAACCCCTTATTGTTTTTCTTTGCTAATTTGTATTTACATTTTATATATTGCTGGTCAGTTTTCCCTATGTTTGAAATAATATGTTAGTAATGTAACAACAAATGTTATATAACAAAAAGTGATTATGTAACCGCTGTTGTTGAATCTGCTGCCTTGTCAGTGATTACGTAACCAGCTTTTTGTTAGTGCACGCTCAAATGCGCTCGGATGACGTTTATATGGAACAGTTGAAAAACATGGCAGCCTCCAGTGGTCAGTCAAAACAGATTATAGTGGTTACAAAAATATGGATTATGTCCATTATTACTGATACCCATGATAAACTATAGGACTAGAAGTGACAGGAATTATGCACTTATCAGTTACAGTATGTTAAAAAATCCAGCCTTTCATTCCCCTTTAATGTCTTGGTGATACCGCTCGTGGCGACGCATGCGCTGACCGCCCCTGATGGGCGGTCCAGTTCAGCGGTCATTAGCCCGCGCCGTGGGGGGTAGCCAGTGGTCACTCTGGACAAATTGATCCTCCTAGACGAAAGGTGTGCGATGACTCACTCATCTTAGTGTCTTTCCCCGCTTCTTTGCTTCTTGTTTTCATCACGTGTTTGGTACTTGATTATATCTTCTTTTTTATGCTGACTTTTTTTCTTCGATCTTCTTCAAATACTTCTTTTTTGCAATACCTTTTCTCTTCTCTCTTGGTACTGATCTTCTTTTACTATTTTGTTGTGAGACTGTACACCTTGTAGATCTCACGACACTTGTTGATGACGTGATTGCAAATTCTCTTGTTGCGCATCATTTTAAATTTAAAGAGGGGGCCCTAAATGGAATGCACGCTTTTTTGTAGCAAGAAAAAAAAAAGTGGTTCAGAAGTGTAAAGAAACAAAAAGGGTCCTGGATTGCAAGCTTCATGAAAAAAGATACAAGACAGTTTGTAAGTGGGAGAAAGGGTCTGAGATGGCATGTTTCTTTAAAGATACTGTCCACCTTAAATTTGCGAGCCGAAATTCAAAAGTTCCGAGAGTATTCATAAAGTGAGAGAGAAAATGTAAGAGCTAGTCTGAGGGTTAAAAATATAGTTCAGTGGAATTATATTGATTTTAAATGCTTGAAGTATTAAAAGGTTGATGCGACCGTTTAATTAGTCTAACATCTACAGATTCTTTATTGTATTTATTGTTTTCTATTGATGCTAACTCCCCGCTAACTCACGCAAACTATTAAATCTATTTAATTGATTTACCACAATAATAATAACAATAATAATAATAATAATAATAGTATACTCGATATATACAGCGCCTAATATGATTTATAATTATTTCTAAGCCCTTTACAATATTATTATCCAATGGTTTATGGAACGTTTTTAATACTGAACTTGAAGATGACTGCAAAAGACGGACAATATCTTTAAGCACGATGCATGGTGGCTCTTAAGTGTGTTTAGAAGTCGCTTAGTAATGGAGTATGTCAGAAGGTGCGTGTGAGGTGATATGTAAATCTCTGTTTTGTCCCGTGAGAAAATGCATTTTGTTCTTTGATACGAAGCTTGCATGTTAATATGCATTAACAGGTCAAACGTAAAGCTAAAAGGAACGAACGGATATTTAAATACATGGTATGTCGGTGTATCCGTGAGTCACCATTGTCAACCAGTGAACAATCACCTGTATTTATTTTTTTATATTATCATTTTCGGGCTCTTGTTGACGGTCAAGTGTAGGAAATATAAGAGGTAACATCATGTACAAAATAAAAGGTACATGTCTGTACAGATACTATATATATAAATCTTACGTCGATTTCTTCTCTGACTCACTGTAACGGTTGTAGAAAGAATCAATTATCACCGGGGGATGTTTCACAAAGATTATGAATTGAACTTAACTCTAAGTTGGACTTAAACATTATTGAAAGCCGTTAAGTTCTTTAAGAAGTTTTTAGTAAAAGTTCTTTTAAAAGGCATAACACGTTGATTCAAATTATTAAAAATGTTCTATTATCGGTGATATTACATGAGCTTGATGTAAACATTTATGAAAAAAAGAAAATACTTGCATTTTTGCTTTAATTTGAATATATTTTATTCCAAGGCTACAAATAGCTTTTCATAATTGTTCAGTCCAATTTAGAGTTAGGTTCAACTTAGGATCTTTGTGAAACACTGAAGTTAGCAACTTTTAGAATGTAAATTCAAACGACCGTAGAGAAAATGACCACTATCATATTACATAAAGGATAATGAACGTGAGTTTGTATAATAGCGATTTCATGAAATTTGCAATATTTAGAAATGCACCTTTTCAACTTCTTGGTGTTTTTTGTCGAGGCCAAAATGGAGTGGATGAAAGCGGAAATAATTATTGAATTTGTTTAATTTGCATTTACAGGTCAGATGCATAATTATGAGAGTAGAAACAGATCATTTAAATGAGTGTGTACATGCAAGTCAATGTCTCGATGACTCACCTTATGTATAGCTGATGTATTATCTATCACCTGTACTTGGCAACTCACTAGCTTTCTTCTTTAGAGGCCATTTCGGAGTGGAGGAAAGTCAAACTATTTTTTTTCTCGAAAGTCTTGAAGTCTATTTCCAAACTGTGAGTCATACTTCAAGAGGAAGAATCAAACTCTTTTTTTTCTTTCTTTTTTTTAGAAAGTCTTGAATTCTATTTCCAAACTATGAGTCATACTTGAAGACACTTTCCCCAGAGCAGCTCCTCATAATATAACTTGAGAGCAGTATTTTCCAAAAGCTTCTTTCTTTATGTATGTTTGTATTTTGTCTAGTAGCCTAGCGTTTGTTGGTATTGAGGTAAGAATATGTATTTCTATATTTTCCCCCTGTTTTATGAGGGGCTATTTCAGCGGGGTAGTATATTAAACTATTCGAACAAAATTCCACTTCATACATTGAAGGGAAAACCAAGAAAGAAATACAACATAAACTGTGATTCATCTCCGTTTATATACATATTTCTTTTATTCAATCTTTTTTGAGGCTCGACTGAAGTAGTCACATACGTGGCTTGGGATCGTTTTTTAGGTTTGTAATTAACTTTTTGTTTTTTTATACAACATTCTACTTCAAAGAAGTGAAAACAAAGAAAGAAATAACATAAAGTCTGATTCACCAAGGTTGTATGTTTCCTTTTATCCTCTCTCTTTTGAGGTTCGATTGGGGTTGATTTTGTTTTAAAAATGACGAAAGAGCACTCCCTTAAATAAAGTTCATCGTTGTAATGAAATTAGAAGAAATAAATGTTTTACCTAAACGAGATCGCTTAATTCCCATTCCTGTTATTCACTCTTTTAGAGGCTAAATTAAAGTTGTACAAAAGTGGTTGAGGCTTGCAGCTGGAAGGGTTTTATGCCTTTGATTTTTTTTTTCAAAAGATTATGAAATCACAATTCCCCCAAAACCTGCGCACATATGCATTTACTATGTATTATGTGGAAATAAGAACAAATTTTTACCTGAATGGAATCATAACCTATTAATTGTGTTCCACCTACGTGATTCAGGTAGGCACAAAATTGTTCGGGAATCGAATTTAAGTTGGATGCCTTTGATTTGTTCTAAACTTAAGAAAATGTAATTTCCCACAGATTTCACATCATATTTATTTTTTATGGCACAGCAAGAATAGTATTCTGCTGAGCCGAATCATAAATTTATTCCTTGTATTCCCTCTTTTTGAGGCTAAATTGAGGTAGTCACAAAAGTGAGTTTGGATCGCTTTAAGGTTTTATGATTTCGAATTTATTTTTTTTAATTACGAACGAATGAAATTAGAAGGAAAAGGGCTTTTCTAGCTAAACCGTTTGATTATAACTATTCCTTTTTTATTCACTCATTTAGAGTCTTGATTAAGGAAGTACAAGATTTCCACAAGGTTTCATGCCTTTGATTTTGTTCATAACATTACGAAAGAGCACCTCCCTAAAAAAAAGTACCTCATAAATTCATTAAATTAGAAGAAAAAAGGCTTTGCCTAAACCAGATCACTATACATATTACTTTTATTCACTCTTTTAGAGGCTAAATTAAAGTTGTACAAAAGTGGTTGGGGACTGCTGCCAGGTTCCATTCCTTTGAAATGTTAACAACATTATAATATAGCATTCCCCCCAAACGTACCCACATACTCATGCATATTATGTGGAAAAGGGAACAAATTATCACCCGGATGGAATGATAACCTTTTCAATTTCTTTCCTCTACTTGACAGTCTTGAGGCTCTGTTCAGGTAATCACAAAAGTGTTGAGGGGATCGAATTAATGTCAGATGCCTTTTGATTTGTTAAAAAACATGAGAAAATATAATTACCCACCGATTTCACATCTGATATTTATTTATGGGACATCAAGGACAACATTCACGCATCAATCCCTAAACTACACTCCGTTTTCATGAAATTTGAAAACAAATGTTTTCACTAAACCGGATGATGCGTATTTCTTTAATATTCACTCTTCTAGAGGCTAAATTAAAGGTAGTACAAGAGTTGACGTCGGATATTCCCGAAAGGTTTCATGCCTTTGAATTTGTTTTTACAACATTATAAAATAACCATTTTCCCCCAAACCTACCACATATCCCATGCATTATTTATTATGTGGAAATAGGTACAAATTTTCACCTGCGTGGAATAATTACCTATACCTTTTATTCCCTCAACGGAGGCTCGATTCAGGTAGTCGCACGCTTACAATAACTATACTAGTAATATAAAGACTAGAGTGATGTAATGGTTTAGGATTGCTTCAAGGTTTGGCTTATTTTGAATCTGAATTGGGTCATATGAGTCATTCTTTCGGACACTTAATTTCCCCCATTTTCCTCCTAAACTTTAGATCGTGATGTTTGCTTTCCAAAATTGCCGCCTAAAGATGTAAACAAATTGCTTCATGAACATTAAATATAATGATCAATATTGCCAATAAAGTGAACATATTACTGTATTATTAACATTATTGCTGCTCTCTATACCGAGGAGTATATGGATACTTGGTCGGGTGTTAAATGAGCCTGTAGCACCCTATAAAATAGGGCAGCTTGGGCTCGTATGCTCCCCTGGGAGTTGAAATGTTGCGCAAAATAATTGTGCGGGTGTACATGATGACCAAGGGTAATAATGCGCCTCTGAATAGGGAATGCACCTAGATACAAGGCGCTCTAAAAATGATATATATTATTAGTAGTATTATTATCATCATCATCTTCATTATAAAAGCGCTAAAGTGATGATTATCAATCAACATTTGGTGCGTATGCATCACACAATTAGTATAAATGGAGGCTGTACGGACACCAACCGCCCCACAGACACTTTACATCCCTGCACGGCTTCCTCGATTATGTCCCACAACCTGAGCAGAGTATTCCACGGCCTGCCAAGTCCCCATCCCTCAAAGGACTCGACCTGCTGGGCCCCGTTGCAGAATGAGTTATGATCGATTGTAACGCTCCCCCCAAAAAAGAAAATTATTATTGCAAGTCAGAAAATTGGCACATTTGAACCAATCAGATTGCCGCATTAGGTCGCATGTTCTGACTTTGCAATTAATTGCAACTCTGTTTGCAACGGGGCCCCTGAAGTGGGCAGAACCGGCTGTGGACCACAATGGGGTGGTCTAGGGCCAACATGGCAAGATGAGGTTATTCAAATGAAGAAGTTACCCTCTGTGACCGCGGTCAGATCCAAACAATGGACCACATCTTGGAGTGCGGCGGAGAAGACCGCACGGATGAGGACCTGAACCTTGTGAACGAGACGGCTATCGCAACAATCCAGCGATGGGGTATGGTGGCCCTGAAGGGACATCGCGAATCGCGAACTTCGATGCGAATTTCGCAACGAAATGTGCGACGTTGCATATTTCGTCGTGAATTTCGCATCGAAGTTCGCGATTCGCGATGTACCTTCAGGGCCACCATAATGGGGGGACATCATTTGAACCTAGAGGAGACACGAACACACGATTAGTAGCCTACTATTTATTGTGGCTCGAGGACTATAGTGGGTAATGCTTTAACTCGAATCATGAAGATACATGTAGTTTGTGTGCTCTGGTTCTTCTATAGTGCCAAATGTTAACGTTTTTAAAATCGTGTTTCTATTTCAATTCTTGCAGATCCGATTCACCTTGAATACAAGTATGTAATTTTTAAAGTGAATGTTGTACACTACATTTTCTTAATGAGATTCAATACATTCAATATTTGTGTAAACTGTGTAACTATAATTAAATGGTTTACTTTTGCCACTTCTTTGAAATTCATTGGTCCAATTTCCTGTAGATTAAAGGGGTAGTTCAGTTTTGGTATAGAGGGCGCTTCACGAAATAATTTGTGTGAAATTTGAAAGAGCATACAATTTGAATGGCAGAATAAACTTTATTTTATCAAAATTGGTTCAGAAACGGCAATAAATATATCCGATCGCAATAAATCTGGGGCCCAGATAGTTATATTCGCTGATTTTTAAATCATTAATTCAACAAAACTTCACATGCATAATTTTGTATGAAAATGGTTGAAACCAATGCTTTTTTTAGAGAGCGCCCTCTTGTGTTTAAATAGCTCCTTTTTTAATGATAACCGTGAACATAAATGGTATAATGGTCGAGATCCTCACAAGATGGTATTTTGGTGTAGGCATGTGGATGTGTGTGTGGGTGTCTGTGCACGCGTGTGTCTGTGTGTATGTAAGTGTTTGTATGTGGTTTGTCTATGGGGAGGAGGGCAATGATTTGTCCCTTTTTTTCTTTTTTTTCTTTTTTTGTTTCTTCCCCCTTTTTTAAATTTATACATCATGCTTTCTTCATTCATGCTGATCAGTATTGTCAATTATTTTGTAATAATTTGAAATGGTTATATACCTTTATTTGATGTAAAAAATAATGTACAATCAAATGCTGTACATTATGTCAATCTGCTGATTATTTTTATGTATTGATTACTTTGTTATTATTTGTATGTAAGGAATGAAGAAAATAAATACCATTGAAAACACACACAAAAAAAAGGCTTTTTACTAAGTCGTTGGTAATGTTCTATAACTTTCGAGCATGGTGGAGTTATAACTATTAGTTTGTAGTGTTACTGTGCAGGTTTTGGTTACTAAAGCTCAGCCTTACCAAAACTGTACTACCCCTTTAAAGGGGTTTTGGTATAGAGGGCGCTTCAAGAAATAATTTGTTGGTAATGAAAATACTGAGTGTCAAATTTGAAAGAGCATACAATTTTTATGACAGAATAAACTTTATTTGATCAAAATCGGTTCTGAAACAGCTAATATCAATAAATATATCCGATCGGAATAAACCCAGGTATATTTGATGATATTAAACAAATATATAACATTTTAAAAAGAGGTTTTTAAATATAATTGTTGATGTTCTCACTATTTTATCAGTATATGTTAAAACCACATGTGTTGTTAAAATACTGATAAAATAGAGAGAACATCAACAATGTTGTATGAAAAATGGTTCAAACCATTGCGTTTTTAGAAAGCGCCCTCTTGTGTTTTAACGGCTCTGAACAAAACGAAACTGTCCCTTTAAGATTATCATTCCACTGCATCATACTCAATTTATATCTAGAGGCAACCACGCAATAAATTACATTACAGCATTATAAGTGTTTATAATTTGAGTTGTATGAAGTTTTTGATTCAATCATTCCAGAATACCAAGTAACTTATTAGCCGATTAACTACACACAATTGAAGCGTCTTGCTCTGGTTTCATCATGGGGAGGATTATAATTCTTGGCCCATATTCATTAAAAAAAAAACTCTAGCTTAGTGCCATCCCGGAGTTCCATGCTAACTCTATTTCAGATCACACAATTAGGTGAGCAACAAACAATTTCCTCGGTTCCCAATTAGGGTTAGCCTAGTTAGCCTTAGCTACTAAGTTAACCCTAGTGAGTACTTCACGATCATGTGAGAGGACCACCGGGCAAAGAACAACACATCATTATTATGTTGTGGTATCGTTTTGTGATATCCAATAGATACCCAACATTTTGGAAAGGGTTGTGTAATTCATAAACAATGCAATTAATTACCACCACTTACGGAACCATTATTATTTCATGGTTCCGTACGCGCCAAACATTTGCGAGTGCGCTAACGCTATTCACGCGTACGTTTTGAGACAAAAGAATCCCGGACGATTCGTTCGCTCGAGACAAAGGTAGTCTTCGTACATGCAGAATCATGAACGCATGCTTTAGAATGGTGATGCGTTTTCCAATTATATATTTGTTTCTGGAAACATATTTTTCTGAACTTGTTGATGGAATGGACTACTAAAGATATTTATAAGAATATTATTTTTGGGTGGTGGTACCCTTTACACTTAGCCACGTAAACCAAAAAAAGACTAAGCATGAAACCAGGCTAGCGGGGTTGGGCCCAGGAGTGTAATGGCTAACACAACTAGATTCGCGGTTGAGGAAATGGAACCGACTTAGTTCTGAAAGGAGGTCATTGATTTTTGTTGTGAGAGAGTATCGCGATGTGGGTCATGGCCCCCAAGCAACCCATCTCATTGAATTCTGCCCGACACAGCCGCGGTCCTCCAGGTGTGTCTGCCATTGCTTATTAGTCTCTCGATGCGGCGTCTCATAAGTATGATGTTCCTGTTCGTTTAGTGTTAATACGGTCAAACGTGTCGTAGCGGCCATCTCCCTATAAAAGCAGCGACCCTACATTCAGAAATTTAAACCACACCAGCTTGTAAGTTTATTTCAGCACCATCTCATTGAATTGCCTGACACAGCCACGATCCTCCAGGTGTGTCTGCCATTGCTTATTCCTTTCTACATGCGGCGTCTCATACTTCTCATGTACCATGTGGCCGAGAGAACGATCACGATCAGACCTAGGCCCACTGATCTATAAATATGATTGTGTAAGCCTTTACGGTTGAATGTGTACATGGTGTACAATGGTGCTACATTCTTTTTAGTTGAATGTTATTCTAGCATATCGACATCGATGAGTTAGAGCCAATGGTGCTTATTACCATAGTAATTAATGTCGCTGGTCCGTAAATCGGACATCATACACTATTTTGGTGACTTGGTCATGCGATGTACCTATTCCGTTTAGTGTTAATACGGTCAAACGTGTCGTAGCGGCCATCTTCCTATACTAGCAGCAACCATACATGGCCCATATTCATGAATTTAAACCACATTTTAAAAAAGGCGTCGAAAGTGTATCATTTTCAGCTATACGTCGTCGACGTTTTCCTTTTAAAAGGGTTGGTTTTCAGGACTCATTAGAAAAAACCCCACAAAAACGGTACCTTTTCAGGTGCACAAGTTTTTGACGTTAGGGTCCATTCAGAGGTTGATAGACACGGGTGGGTAGCACTTTGTCGCACTTTGTTTGAGAGTGACCCCCCATGGGATCCTCCATGTGTTTATGTCATTGCTAATTCCACTCCCGATGCAGCCTCTCATATAATATGTTTTAGGGGTCACGTGATCTAACAATTGAAGATTGTCATGCGTGGGCCAGGGATGCTCCCCCGCAGGTCGCCATGTTGAACGCATAGGCTAATGTGTGTGCACTGCGCGCTGGGCAAAATGTGCATTGCGCGCCGTGCGCAAGACGTTCACACGATGGCAACCAATCAGAACAACCTTTAACCCTGCAGTCAAACCTGTCGTACCGGCCACCTGTCTATAGCAACGCTCTTCAAGTGCTTATGCCGTTGTTTATTCCCCTGTTGGTGCCGTCATTGATTTATGCTATACAGTCAAACATGTCATGTTGTTCAACTGTCCATAAAGGCCACTAAAATTGATCCCCTGTGTAGAAAAAATTGTAAGGAACTTGTCTATAAAGGTCACCATACACAAATAACTGAAGGGAGAGAGGGGTATAAAGCAAGAGAGCTGGTGAAAAATACTGAACATGCAAATGGAGAGCGGAGGAGGAGAAAGGTGAGGCAGGTGCGGTGTTTCACTCGATAAAACATCAATTATACTTAAGGACAATGTGACAAGACATTTAGTAAGGGTTACATAAGCCGTGCCATGGAGCCTCCTCCCGAGCGGACGCTAGGTGAGGGAAGGTGAGATGTGATGCGATCAATGCATAAAAGCTATTCAGTCGATCTTCCTCCTGTCTCTTTCTGTCTCCCCTTCGTCTCTTTACTTTTCTCTCCTTCTTTTCTCTCTTCTCCTTCACCTTCTCTCCTCAATCTCTCTTCCCTTCTGACCTTCTCTCTATTTTGTTTCTATTTCTCTTTATCTCCCTTTTCAAAGTGATTTCCTGCTATGGCTACCCGTTAGTCTCTCTTCCTTCTATTACTCCGTCATCTTTTTCTGTGTCTCCAACTTTCCTTCCCGTCATCCCTCTCTTTCATGGGCGTAAATACTTACGTAATACCTATTCATCAGGGGGTGATGAATGAATAGATCATCCCCCCTGTTGAATGGGTATCAATGACAGATTTACGCCCATGCTCTCTTTCCCTCTCTGCTCTATTCCTCTCCCATATTATCTCTTTCTTTATTCTCCCTTTCTTTTATCCCCCCTTTTTAAAGTTATTTCTCTGACTCTAACTCCTCCTCACTGTCTCCTCCTTTCCTTCTACCTCTCCATCTCTCACTCTATCCCCGTAACTATCTCTTTCCAAATGATACAGTGACGTGGTGATATACCTGCGATCGAAGGGGTTCACTAAAGGCATATTTTTCTTCGGCCTCAACCCTCTTTATCCTTCTAGCTGTTCTCTCCCTCCACTCCCTTCATCATACCCCCTCCACCTCTACTTTCCCCTCTCCTTCTCTCTCTGCCTATCTCATTCTTTCCCCGTATCTCTTTCCAAATGATAAAGTGGAAGGGTGATATATACCTGCGATCGAAAGGGTTCACCAAGGGCATATTTTGTCTTCGGTCTCAAACCTCTTTTCTTTCTAGGTACCCTCTCCATCCCCCTCTCCCACTTCATCTAACCCCCTCCACCTTTCTCTCCCCTTTTCAATCTCTCTCTCTCACTCTTTCCCCGCATCTCGTTCCAAATAATGAAGTGACATGGTGATATACCTGCGATCGAAAGGGTTCACCAAGAGCACATGTTTCTTCGGCCTCAATCGTCTTTCCTTCTAGATGCTCTATCATTCTCTCTCCACTTAATAAAGTGGAAGGGTGGTTTACTTGCAATCGAAGGGGTTCACCAAGGGCTTTTTTCTTCTTTGGACTGACCCTCTTATCTGTCTCGTTGTTGTTTCTGTCCCTGTTTCTCTCCCCGTTTCTCATTCCCTCTCCCCCACTCCACCCCCCTGTCCCATTATCACCCAGCTCTCTCCAAATGACGAAGTAGAAGGGTGGTATACCTGCTATCGAAGCGGTTCACCATCCAAAGGCATCACACCTGTGGATGAGGTGTTTGCATTTGGGGGTTAATCTGCGTTCCTCTTGGGGGCTACGGCCTCATCAATCATCATTTCCACCGTCCGGACCGATGTGACACGCGGAAAAAAACACACGAGACTTCAGGTGGGAAAATAGGCCGTGGTTAATTGATGAGCCGACTTGGTTAGGTGGAAGCCGGATATAACTGTATCAAAACACTCCCTTGTCCCCCTCCTATTTGTAGCCAGCAGCTACCAATCATCATTATCCTCCTTCTCATACAACCCCCCCCCCCCCCCCCCTCTTTTTAAAGTGACCGTGTGATACTGCCCTTTTCCCCTTTGAAAGATTGGCATGTGTTGTGATACTACACCGCAGGTCGCCATTTTGAACTATTACGCTAGTTTCGCGCATTGCGTAACACCAACACTGTTGCACAAGGCACATTATCCTTCTTCTCATGCACCCTCCCCCCCCCCCCCCCCCTCTTTTTTTGAGGTGACCGTGTGATACTGCCCTTTTCCCCCTTTTAAAGATTGGCACGCGTTGTGAAGCTACATTGCAGGTCGCCATTTTGAACTATTAGGCTAGTTTCGCACACCAACACTGAGTCAATTTGTATACCGTACAGTGCACAAGGCGTTCATAAGATGGCACCGCGCGCCTGATTTACGAGTAAAGCTACCTTTAAATTAGCTTTCTCCCTTTTCCTCCTATATAGCCGTCCACTAAAAGTACTCATGTGAGATAACCCAAAGGTACAGGCTGAGGCACTAGTGACATACAATTTTCATTATTTTTTTTTTTTACGAAGGTGTTCATTATTATTTCGAGAATGATACTAGTATGCTTTAATGTTTGTATTAATTGTTAAAGTTTGATAATATCGAAACATTCCTTTTAAAACATGAACACACTCTTAATACACATCCTTGTATTTCAGGCAACACATATTGCTCAGATAAATTGGGTAATATCATGTGCACCAAATTTTGTTTATTAATTTTACACAGTATTTTCTATTATGATGTTATGCACGACTATCATGTCATGTTCTGTATTCAAATGGCCCTATAACGCATGTCAAAGGGATCTAGTAACTTTGTTGACAAGTGCAAAAAGTGATGTGTGGTTAATAAAATGTGTATTGGTGTGATCTGATAGGTCCACAAAGTAATGTGTGAACATTTCACGTTAATTGGATGTTATTTGGCCGAGAAATTAGCGAAAATGCAAAGTGATATTCACTAATTTATTGCACTTACTTTGTTCAAGGCTTAAACGATCCCGTACGTAGATAGTTTAACATCCGAACACTAATTCAATCGTAAATATATTTTGAACGAAATGGAAATTTGAAAAACTGAAACTTGTCCCATACTTTTATTGTTAATATGAATACAACAAGGTATGAGAGAACCACTGGTGTTCCAAGTAAGTTTTTTAGGATTTGGACAATGTTATAAGAGCCTTTAAACAAACAAATACACACCCACATACCCACATACATTCTTTTTCTCATAAATGTTCTGTATTATCAATCATATTTTCAGCAGACTAGACTTCCAATCAGTTCCCCATTAATGTTCGTTCAGTTGTGATAGGATGCGGGACACTATTTCATGTTTATTTATATTTATGTATTCAGTCTTCTTTTTACAAAAACAGAGGGTAGCCCCGTTCAGAGCCATAAAGGCCTGCTTTACAAGAGGGCCCTGTTTTAGATGGAAATTGCAACGTTTACATTTTTAAAAACACAGCATAAAGATGTTCATTAGAAGGGCCCACATTGCCAATATATTCTTCTTCTCAAACATGAACGCATAAACAAATAAACGCCCTCATATACACGGGAAAGGAATAAGTCCGTTTAAGTGTGATAATATCGTTTAGTGTATCATAATACAGCTGTATTATATTTGCCAAATAGCTTCAATTATCAGAATAAGTTCTTGTGCAAGAACAGTATTGCGCGAAGGGCCCAAAGCAAATAATAACAGTCTTCTCAAAACATGAACGCATTTATAAGCAAATAAGCACCCACATTCACAAACAAATAATATCCCTCGGACAAATTGGATAAATTGGATAATCTTCAGGCTAAATTTTTTTTTTATTCGTTCACCGCTTTGTTATTTCAATTATGATAGCGTGCACGATCATTAATCCATTGTTTTGTATTTGAAGGGCCCAGCAATAATACAAAACTTGTTTCTCAAAACATTTCGGAATCCTTGGCGTTTAATGATATCCATTACCCAATTTGCCTCGTGTAAATGTCTTGTAAGAAAGACCTTCAGGCTAATTTTGAGGAGCGGATCTAGACTGAATAAATTGTTCCCTGAGCTAGATTATGTCTATTTATAATGGCAGTATAATGTCACACGTGTTTAAATGAGTTATTGCAGTATTGTATGTTCGTATTAATTTTCTTCTCATTTGTAATCATTGTATTTCGTTTAATTGGGGTTAACTTGTTTACATGAAATTGTAAACATTTTAGATTTTGAATTGATTTAGTAATAGATGAATGTTAGAATAAGTACATAGGATTAATTTAATTTAATTTCGTAACGACGCGTCAGCTTGTATAGGTTCGAATATCTAATGAAGTCAAGTTGAACATGACTATCGTGAATAGCATTAAATCGAAATATGTTTAATGTTATGCAGACAGTTTCAGTTTGTAAGACGCAGTCGTATAGATCCGGAGGGCACGTGAAATAAATACATAAAATAATAATAATAATAATAATAATAATAATAAATAATACAAATTTTAAAATTTACAAAAAATGTATAACAAAAATAAATATATAAACATATAAAATAAATAAATAAATAAACAACAACAATCAGTTCGACCAAGCTACACCACTAATAACACATTAATGTATGTATTTAATATCCATCACTGGAATGTCTGACATGTTCATGTTAGCCAGGATAATTTGCAACCCTGATTGGTAAGTAAAATCCAATTGCCATGAGTTGATTATTGTTCAATTTGCTAAACTGGCAATAAAAGTTGAATAACAATTGACTAAAGCAGACATTTTTATTACATTTTATCACCTTTAAGTGGAGTACAACTCCTTCTGATTATTAAGCTGTAAAAGATTAACTCTAGTCACATCGCAAATCTCTTCATTGGATTTGTTTGGAAACATTCCTAAATGTTGAAATGCAGAACTGTAAATGTTTGCTGGCTACTCCCCCATGCCCCATTTAAAGGGATCTAGTAACTTTGTTGACATGTGCAAAAAGTGATGAGTGGTTGATACAATGTATATTGTTGTTTATATCAGATATGTCCACTGGGTGTTGGGTGAACATTTCAAGTTAAATGGACGTTATATGGCCGAGTAATGAGCAAAAATGCAAAGTGATATTTACTAACTCATTGCACTCATTTTGTAGCTCACTTTGCACTCACTCTGCACTCACTTTCGACGATCCAGTGGATATACATTAGTTTAACATCTGAACACTTAAATCGTAAATATCTTTTTAATGAAAGGGAAATTCGAAAAACCGAAACCTGTCCCATTCTTTTTTTGTTGTTAATATGAACACAACAAGGTATGAGAGAACCGCTAGAATTCCAAATAAGTTTTGAGGAATTTTGGACAATGTTACTAAGTCCCTTTAAGATCAAGTGTACTAATAACACGGTTGTGTACAAGCATGAGCCGTAGCGTGTTCCGACTGATTGGGGGCACACTATATGTATTTCTTTATTTGTATAAAGGATTTACCCCTTATGCTTTGTATTGTTTTGGTCATATATTTGTTTGGGGGGGGGGGGGGGGGGGCACGTGCCCCTATGCCCACCCCCCCCCCCCCCCCCTCCCCGCAGCTACGCCACATAGATCTAGATTCCAGGAGTATTAATGGGTTGGGTACCAAATGTTAACCCACTCCTGATTATTTTAACTCCCTCTTCAATATCTACTGTAGATTTCAAGGTATTATCAGGGGGTGTTTCACAAAGATTCTACGTCGGACTTAAAGGGGTAGTTTAGTTTTGGTAAGGCTGAACTTAAGTAGCCAAAACCTGCACAGTAACATTATAAACTATTAGTTATAACTCCACCATGCTCGAAAGGTATACAAAATTACAAACGACTAAGTAAAAAGCCTGTTATCATTCAAAAAGAGCCATTGAAACACAAGAGGGCGCTTTTTAAAAAGGCATTGGTTTCAACCATTTTTCATACAAAATTATGCATGTGATGTTTTATTGATATAATGATTAAATAGCGAGATCATCAACAACTATTTTAAAAACGCTTTTGAAAATTTTTGAAAAAGTGCAAGCATTTTTTAATTTTTTTTCTAAAAATCATCTAATTATTTGGGCCCCAAATAATTATAAGATCAGATATATTTATTGATATTTCAGCCGTTTCTGGGTCGATTTTGACCAAATAAAGTTTATTCTGCCATTAAAATTGCATGTTCTCTCAAATTCGACACTCAGTTTTTCATTACCTCACAAAAAAATTGTGATCTGCAGCGCCCTCTCTACCAAAACTTAACTACCCCTTTAACTCTAAATTGGACCTAATAATTATGGAGAGCCGTTAGTTTCTTTGAAGAAAAAATTAAACTTTTTTTTTTTAAGGCATTCATTTTTGATAAAAATCAGTAAAATTTGTTATTGTCAAGGAACCTTGAAGTTATTGATATAAATTTATGTTGGACCATACTTTTAAGTTCAACTTAGTATCTTGGTGAAACACCCCCGTGTTATATTATACAAGGGGTGTTGCAAAATATTGTTAATCCACCCCGCCATTTAAGATAGTTTGATTGTAGTAAAACATGCACACATCTATAATTTTCCATACGCCAGACCCTGATAATTTTTCTGGGCCAGTCCGTGGGGTGAACAAAGAGTTGCAATCGATTGTAACTTTTTCTGCAACATCTCCCGAAGGATTACATCTTAAATTGTCTATACTGCGTATGAATTGATGTTCCCACCCGACCTCTCTGTGCCTCACCAAGATCTAAATTACAGGGGGTGTTTCACAAAGATCCTAAGTTGAACTTAACAAGTATGGAAAGCCATTAGTTTCTTTGAAAAATTGTTTTAAAAGTCCTTTTTCAAAGTCATAAAATGCTGATTTAAATCAATAATATTTTCTATTATCAAGGAGATTCCATGTTTTTGATGTAAAATTTATGACAGTCTAAAATACTTGCATTCTTGGTTTTGAATATATTTTATTCTAAGGCTACACATGGCTTTCCATTAAAGATAAGTCCAACTTAGAGTTAAGTTCAACTTGGGATCTTTGTGAAACACCCCCCAGGAGTATTATTGAGTTATGTACAAGGTTTGTTACCAAGCAGTTCACTCGGTTAATATGATTTTGATGTCATAACATAATATACACGTACATGTATATGTTCTTCCCCACCCTTCCCCCATTCCAGATCTAGACTACAAGAGTATTACTGGGTTAGGTATGCTGCATAGCCGTAAACCCTATAACCCTTGTTCACGATTATTCAGTGTTGGTATAAGAGGCATCCTCCAAAAACTACAGCCCAAGTATTTTCGGATCAAGTCTTGAATGTACACTTAATTGTAGGCTCTTCCCCACCCTTCCCTCATTCAAGATCTAGACTACAAGAGTATTACTGGGTTGTGTACTAGGTATGTAGAAAAAAAGTTAACCCTTTAATCCGTTTTCAAGATTATTCAATTTTGGTATAAGAGGCATCCTCCAGAAGCTACAGCCCAAGTATTTTTGGATCTAGTCTTGAATGTATAATATGTAATTTTCTTTTTTTTTTCGCCACCCAAGCCCTTCCCTCATGCAACATCTAGATTGCAGGAATTTTACTGGTTAATGTTATGAGCATGTTGCTAAGATGTAAGCCTTTTCCAAATTGTTAGTATTGTATAACATGCATTCTCCATCACGTATTTACATGTATGTTTATATGTTCTTCCCGACCCTTTCCTTCCCCCGTCAAGATCTAGATTACTAGGGTACTATTGGGTATATGCACTGGGTGTGTTTCAAAGACGTGAATTAGAACTGCATCGCTGTCATCCCTCCAGCACTTACCCTACCCTTCGTACCCCGCACATTATATTTATCTCGACGCATGTATAATTTGAGGATTCCGGGGGGACTTGTAATGGTTCTGGACTAGTCCCTGGATATTAGAACTGTTCCACTATGGTTTACCCTTCCAGCTATCCACTTCTCATGTGTATCTCATGTTATCATATCTAGGTTCATTTAAGATGAATCTTTTCATAAGACAGTTGGGATTGCATTATTAGAACTATAATACGACTACCGTGTACCCCCTCAACATTATTTCATCTAATTCTTTTGGTCCACAACAGCATTATGCTGATTTGAACATTATACTGGCTTCAAGAGGGACTTGTTAATTTCTGGACTAATCCTGATAGGGTTATATTAATACTCTGTACCACTATCAGCACCGTGTTCCACATAAAGGCCCAGTCCCATACTGACGATTTTCACGGCGAATCGCAACGATTTGACGTTCGTCGAGAAAATCGCTTAGGTCGTGTTGCATCGTATTACATCGTATCGGTTCTTCCCCCAAACCATGGGCGTAGATCTGTCAATGATACCCATTCAACTGGGGGGATGATCTATTCATTAATCCCCCCTGATGAATAGGTATTAGTCGCTACGCCCATGCCCAAAACCGTGGCTAAATCGAGTCGATTCGTTCTAGTAAATCGTTGCGAGTCATTGCGAGTCGCCGTGAAAATCGTCAGTATGGGACTGGGCCTTTAATCTACTACCACTGTTTACCCAATATCGGCATAATTATGTATAACTAGTGACCAAGCGCCACTCCGCAACGCCTTGAGTGCGCGCATTATGAATCGATCATGTACAGAAGTCGCTTGCGCTCTGAGTCTTCTCGATGGGGGTATCATCGCATAAATAAACGTCGCTGACAGTGCGTACAAACATATGCGTGATTGACTTTTCGAAAAGTGTTCCCGTGATTGGGGTTTAGATCGCAATGTGGAATTAGAGGCCATATACAGTACATTGGAGATAGTATATAGATTGTAGGTATCCAGAGGGACTAGTATATTTTCTGGACTAGTCCTGAATGGGCTATTAGAACTGTAAACCACTTACGAGCGCCCCGTCTGCATTCCGATGTCATCTGTTAAACATCATTATGTAATAATAGTTTTCTGGAGGCACTTTTTGTTTGGACTAGTTCTGTACCACTATTGTACCCTTCCTCCCGCACTACCACCACCCCCGCCCCCCCCCCCCCCCACCCTCTTTTTTTCTTCCAATGTTATTTTAAAGTTTCCGTTATTATTGGAGGTAGATACATATAGACAAATCGCACATGTGATTTTGGGGTGACGTCATGTGGGAAAGTGGTGGGTAGGAGAGGAGAGTTTCACAAAGATCCCAAGACAAACTTAACACAGTTGGACTTTTATGGAACTAATTATGGAAAGCCATTAGTTTTCTTTTATTTTTTTTATTTTTTTGCTAAAAGTTCTTTTTAAATGGCATAAAATGTTGATTCAATTCATTAATAGTTTCTATTATCAAGGAGATTTCACGCTCTTGATGTAAAATTTATGAAAAGTCTAAAGTCCTTGCATTTTTGCTTTTTAATATACTTTATTCCAAGGCTACAAATAGCTTACCATAATTGTTAAAGTTCAACTTAGGATATTTTTGAAACACCCTTCCTGAAAGGGACTTGACTATTACCTGAGCAGTACTAAAAGGGACTGGTGGTGTTTTACAAAGATTTAAATATTAGGTTGGACTTAAAGTTACGGAAAGCCATTTGTACCCTTTGAATGACAAAAATGCACACATTTGAGACTTTTAATTAATTTTTTCATCAAGAATATTGAATCTCCTTGATATTAGATAATAGTTATGCTTTCAAACCAAATGTGATTCATGTATTTCAAATCGAATGCATACATTCTAAACAGTGACTAATGGCTTTCCATAGTTTTAAGTCCAACTTAGAATTAAAGTTAAACTTAGGATCTTTTGGGGAAAAAATCCCTGGCGTAGTTCTAGATTTAGTTTTTTTATTGAATGAACTATGTTTACTCAAAAAATGAAAGTTTAACAAAAATGGAGAGTTGCAGATTCAAACAATGATGTAGGCATTCAATGTTGATAATGTGAAATATTAATTCTAGCTTCGAGGCAAGTTTTGTCGCCAGTCGTATTATTTTGGTGACGGTGTATTGACACTGTCAAAATAAATCAGCTCCGTGTGGCTTCTTGCATGGTATTAGGGGCCTTGCAAAGTTTTTTAAAATTCCAAACATCCACCCCCCACCCCCCCCCCCCCCCCCCCACCCCCTATCCAAATGTTATTTTGTTTTGGAAATCCATCTCCGACATGGACAGAAAACTCTATTCATTTATATGATTTGAGACGAGTAAAGTGCAGTTGTTGACACTAAATCTTTCTTTATTTATTCTTTTTTTTTCTTTTTTTTTTGGGGGGGGGGGGGTGGTTTTCCAATTTTTTTATTTTTTATCCAAAATGACCACGCAAAAACAACACAGGCTTAAATGTTTTGGTACCGTTGTTTGATATTAATTAGACACCCAATACTTGTTGCAAAGGGTTGTGTAATTCATAAACAATACAATTGATAACTAACACTTCTGGAACCAGCAGGGCATTATGGTTCCGTATGCGCCAAACGTCTGCGAGTGCGCCAATTCTATATACGCGTATGTTTGGAGACACTAGAACCACGGAAAATGCGTACGTCCTAGACAATAGATAGTCTTATTCTGCAGACCCATGAACACATACTTTAGTATTTGTGATGAATTTTCCAATTATATAGTTTGTATGAAAAACCTATTGTTCTGAACTTGTTGGTGGATTGGACTACTAAAATATTAATAATAAAATATATAATTTGTCTGAAAAACCTATTGTTCTGAACTTGTTTGTGGATTGGGACTACTAAAATATAACCTTTAATTTATAAGGATATTATTTTTGGATATGGGGTTCTTTGTAAGTCAATTTAAATCGACTAGATTTAAAGAATTAATTTGCATCTTGTAGGAAATATAGCAAGTACGAGTATTTTCATTGCCTGTTTTTGTTTCCCTTTGAATTGGCTCCATTAAATAAATGAATTACATCTTGTATAAAATTTGCAAACTGTGGTATCTTTTGTCTGTTGTTTTGCCTTTGAATTCAAAATAATAATAATCAATTAATAATCAATCACATCACATAATTGAAACAGAAAATTATGTTTTCAAGAAGCTTGAATGAGGAGTATAAGGACGTTAGCTCCATGAAATCTGTATAGATCTTGTATCCTTATGCAATTCAATTAACATCACTATAGTGTCAATCACATCATATCACGTCATCATGTGACTCGGGTATCATTGTCGTGACAACTGACTGCAACAGAGGGGATATCAAGAATTAGCCTTGCTGAGGTTTAGAGTTTCTACCAACTTCTGCCTTGTTGTAGCCTAACGGATACATTATAGGGTAACCCACACAAGTCATGACTTGTCAACCATGTCAAATGAGCACATCATACAGGTATAAGATGGATCACTGTCTGAAATCATCTGGTTGCAAGTATGTTTTGGCTGAGGAGTATAAGGATGTTAGCACTAAAGGCGACGTATAGACCCAACACACCTTCTACAATTCAATGAAAAGTAAACTGTCCGCCCAACCCAAGTGTCAATCACATCACATCATCACCTCACCTATGGATTACTGTCTGACATATGGGGGGTGTTTTCACTAAACAATAACATTTGATTTTTGGATAAGTTCAATAGGATGATTATCACATACAATAATTGATGCTAAAATTGATTTTAGTGTTAAAGTAGTCTCTCCGCCCTCTGTTTCTCCTCGTCCACCCCTCCTCCCCGGGTGGCGTACACCCCCCCTGATTGCAAGCGGGGATATCAAGTATGCTTGGCTGATAAGTATAAGGATGTTTCCTATGTAGGCGTTGTATAGACTTAAAATCCTTTTTGGCAATTCAATCCACAATATACTGCATGCCCAACATAAGTGTCAATCACATCACATCATCACGTCACTCACGGATCACTCTCACTGACATTTGATTGCAAGCGGAGATATCAAGACCATTGGTTGAGGAGTAGTAAGGGTGCTACCTCTTTGGCGCTGTTATATAGACGCAAAACCCTTCTCCAATTCAATGAAAAGTAAACTCTACGCCAAACACAAATGTCAATCACATCACACCATTCACGTCGCTCACGGATCAATCTCTGACACCTGATTGCAAGCGGAGATATCAAGTATGCTTGACGGTATGACATGACGAGACGTATATGAGATAACACCGTGAAGACTTGATTGACCTCATTGATGTTGTGAGTCAACCTGGACCTCCTTCGTTTACCCCTCTCCCCCTCTTCCCCCATCATCTCACTATAATTTGAGATGGAGAGAGCCGTCGCACCATCGTGATTGGATTAGCCAGTTTAACGTTCTTCTTTTCTTTAGTCAACCCACCCCCCAACCCCACCCTCCACCTCACCCCCACCCAACTACTCAGAAAAATAAAGTATTTGGCGAGTTTGGTATAATTTACCTAAATCTCGTACCTCATTTCATTTCATTTTATAGTATGTGTTTGTTTTCTTAGGCAAACATTTAGCGCATCATAAAGGGGTGCTAATACAACCCTCTCCATTTATTGAGTTACCCCTCCTGTTTCTCAGAAAAATCACATCTTCTCTCGAACTCTTTTTTTTTTCTGAACGTAACAATCAGAGCCTTGGGGATTTAATTTTCAACTCTTGATTCCTGCTGGCATCATTCTTCGGGATCTCTCCATGTATAATATTATTTTCTCTGAACAGAACGTACATGTCATATAGAACATGTTTGGGGTTTGATTCAAAATGTTTTTCTCTTTTCTTGAGTAATCCCCTCCCCCTCTCCTGCTCTCCATCTTCTGTGAAAATTAAGATCATTCGGAGAATTGAACTCCGCTATCATTCCAAATATCTCTCTATGCCAACTTGTTTTTGGCAGGAACAGTCAAATCCTCGTGTCGGGTTTTTTCCCCCTCCCCTTTTGAGATTCTCTTATCATTCATCAGATCTCTTCAGGATTGTATAGTTCTTGTGCATTTGTTGAACAGTCGGAAACGTCATGTGAGGGTTTTTTTTCTTCTTGTATTGCAGCACCCCACCTCAGTCTCCATCTCGATTCATGTTTGATTAAACATGTTAAACCCGATGCCGTAATGCAATCGTACATCTCTGGTCACCTTCCACAGGTGGGTGGTGCTGATGTGGCGCTACATATCCCCCGCTGTTCATTTCGAGAGGGGATTTGTTTTATTCATTAGGTAAACCGGCACCCGCCTATCCCCTTGCTCATCGCTGCTCATCGAGACGTGCATGGACGTTGATTTGTTCTTACCTTTATTCTACCTAGGCTATTATTCATCTCCATCAATGTCTGCCTTCTTGGATGTCTTCTCTTATATAGTGTTGTTTACCCCCTTTACCCCATGTCTCTCTCTTCTCCTCTCCCATTTTCCTTATCAAACGTTCTCTTATTTTTGTATTTACCCTTCTCCCTATCTTCTCGTCTTGCGTCAGTTTCCTTTCTCCATCTTTTACATTTTCTTTAACTTATGTTTTATTATCATATTAACATTTTATGTATACATTCTTATACAGTTTATGTACACTGCTAATATCTTCTTGTATCTGTTATTTTGTTTTCTTTCATTCTGTTGTTCTTCAGTTTTTTCAGATGTTCGTTTGTTACCCGAGAAAGCATAATAGATGCCTTTATTTTAATTTCTCTCGTTTTCCGTCATTCATTGACCTTAACGATTGTTCATCCTTCCTACGTTTTCTTCTTGTATCTGTCATTTTGTTTTCTTTCATTCTGTTGTTCTTTAGTTTTTAATTTTTTTCTGTCTCTTTCTATATATCGTTTTTTACGCCTTTCCAATATCTGTTCTCTTGGCTTAATTTTCTCGTCATGTCTCTCCTACCATTTCCCTTATAATTTATATCAATCAGTGTTACTGTGCAACTTAATTTGTGTGCCCACATATACATGACATAATAGATGTAATTTCCAAGCATGTTTTCCCTCAGTTAATTTATGTTTCCATTATGCTTATTTTCATAAGCGTACACATGATGTTTTTTTTCAGGGGGGAGGGGGGGGGGGGGGGTGTTATTACGTCGCAAAAAAATGTTCAAAGCCGAGGCCGAGACTACTGGTTAAGTTGTGTCCTGGGGGGGGGGGGGGGGGTGGTCGACACCGATAAAAAAGTGGGCTCGAGACCCGTTAAAACTGGTAAAGGGGGTGTTTGAACAACCCCCGTTGGCCACAAAACAGTCATTGTTCGTCAAAGAGGGGTGTTTGAAACTTTGAACCCCCCAAACACCCCCTATGCTTATTTTCGTCCTGAACTTCAACGTTTTTATTGTTTGTCTTTATTTCTTCTAATCCCCTTTATAATGTCGCACTGGGCTGCATAATCAACCATCTCATATATCTTTGTTGAATCGTATAAAAGCAGTCCCCCGTGTTCTCCTAGGGAATATCTTTACCGGCATGACCTCCAAGGGGAAACATATTCTTTGGTTTCCCGTGGTAGCATAATAGATGTCTAGACTATAATTTCTCAAACATAATTCTCTTCGTTCTTGACTCGTACGTCTGTTAATTTCTTCCTACATAGTTTTAAGTAAAAGGCTCGTCGTGTCAGCGGCATGTAACTATAGAAGTATGACTCCAACACTGCCGTTGTAGAACCTCCGCCTTCTCAATGTTAACCTATGCGATATTCTTCAGCACCGGGATGCCCTCTGAAGAGGGCAGCATATTCTTAGGCTTCCGATGGAAGCATACTAAATGCCTAGAATGTTATTACTCTAACTTTCCCTCCCTTTTTCTTGACCCCTGTGATGTTTGCTTTGTTTCCTTGATAGCCAACAGCTTTTTACCCCTCCTAGCAGCATCGCGTAACACTGCCATCTCCAAATGCATGTTATCCTATGGGATATCATCAGCACCAGCATGCCTTCCAAGGGAGGAATCATGTTCTTTGGTTTGCCAAAGGAGCGTAATAGATGCCTTCGTTATCATTTCTCCCGTTTTCCGTCATTCGTTGACCTTAACGATTGTTCATCCTTCCTCCATTGTCTAAAGTAATAGTAGACTCAAGATTTCCTCCCTGGAATAGCATCATGTAACCCAACCCTCTCAATGTTATCCTAGGGGTTATCCTCAGCACCGAGATGCCCTCCAAGAGGAGAAGGATGTTCTTTTGTTACCCAAGAGATAATAATAGATGCCTTAACGATTGTTCCTCCTTCCTCCATTGTCTTAAGTAACAGTATGTTCATGACTTATCCTGGGAATAGCATCATGTAACAAACCCCTCTCAATGTTATCCTAGGGGTTATCTCCAGTACCTGGATGCCATCCAAGAGGGGAAGGATGTTCCTGTGTTACCCATGAAAGCATACTAGATGCCTTCATTATAATTTCAACCCGTTTTCCGTAATTCGTTGACCTTAACGATTGTTCCTCTTTCTTCCATTGTCTAAAGTAATAGTAGGCTCATGATTCCTCCTGGGAATAGCGTCATGACTGTAATCTCACCCTCTCAATGTTATCATAGGGGGTATCTTCAGCACCTGGATGCCATCCAAGAGGGGAAGGATGAAGGATGTTCTTTTGTTACCCATGGAAGCATAATAGATGCCTTCATTATAATTTCTCCCGTTTTCCGTAATTCATTAACCTTAACGATTGTTTCTCTTTCTTCCATTGTCTAAAGTAACAGTAGGCTCATGATTTCTCCTGGGAATAGCACCATGTAACACAACCCTCTCAATGTTATCCTATGGGGTTATCTTCAGCACCGAGATGCCCTCCAAGAGGAAAACATGTTCTTTGGTTTCCCATGGAAGCATAGTGGATGCCTAGATCTGTTTCCTACTTCACTGAATGGATGGAATTCACAAAGGAGGTTTGTGTAGACCATGGTTTAAACCATGGTCTACATCTATGGAGTGCCATTTGTAAACTGCATGTGGAGAAAGAATGTAAACTTCTTACTTGTTAACAATGTTGATGCTACACATGCTAAAGGCACATAATAAATGTTTGTCCTGTCAGATGGTGAAATTTGCTTGTTAGAAAGCACTAACAGTCATATCATTAGAAATTAGAAATGGTTTTACTTGTCTACGAGCAGCACTCCATGATGTAGACCATGGTTTAAACCATTGAGTAACTATAATATAACTAGCCCCGTTCAAAATGGTGATCCATTATGTAGCATCCCAACGCTTTACAACCTTTAAATGTGACAAAACCAGTAACAACACAAAACAAGCAATATCACAGGAATATAACCATGATAATGATATCTCAAGAGTATAATCAAAGGGAAGTCATTTAGATGCATCTAGCATTCTCTTTAAATGATGTAACCAATTGGGACATAATAGATACCCAACTTATTTGGTATTGCATTAATTTCTTCCAGTTATTTTGCCTCACTCGTGACAGGACCAAAAAGAGAATGAAATACATATTTGAATATAACAACAACCTGTAACTAGGCATCGTACTATTTAATGTTATTTGGAAACCTTAGAACATCTTCATTATATTGGTTGATTTATTTATTGTAGTGTTTAATCTTACGTGTAACCGAACTTCAAGAAAAATAAAAAATATATTAGCACCAATCTGATGAGTTTGCAATCATTTCCTTTATTTTTTATTTTGTTTACATGACACGTATAATAGAACTACACAAAAAGTAAATTAAAAAACACATAAATAGAATATTAGAACATGAAACTCAAAGTAAGTAATACTTCGGAATGCTCTTACATGTAACTGTATGTTTGACAGTCAATGGCGCAGCGTGGTTGGATTTAATGGGTTCTTAGTTTTCTTTAAATTTGCCCTTTATGTTCTCTATTGGATTTTTTCTTCAAATTATTGGTGCCACGTGACCCCCCCCCCCCCCCCCCCTCCCCCCTTCCGTAGCAACCCCACTGTTAATCGTGATAATACCCTTGTGCTTCGCTTATTTCCTTTGACCGGATTCTGACCCCAATACTTTTCCATTCCAGCAGTGATTTTGTTTGTTTCACACTTAAGCGCATTGGGGATTTAGCCCTTGTAGGATTTAGGTCGATGTTTAAAAGGGATCTAGTAACTTTGTTAGCAAGTGCAAAAAGCGATGAGTGATTAATAACATTAATGTGTATTGGTGTGATAAGATATATCCAGAAAGTAATGTGTGAAAATTTCACGGTTGAGTTGGCTGCTATTTGGCCAAGAAATGAGCAAAAATGCAAAATGATATTCACTAACTCAATGCACTTACTTTGTACACGGCACGATCCCGTATAGTTTGGTTGCGGTTCGTTATTCCGAAGGTTCGTTATTCCGAAGGTTCGTTATTCCGAACACGCAAATTTCCTATACCTGAGTGTTCGTTAATCCGAAAATGAAATAGGGTTCGTTAATCCGAACATTTGTTGCATTATTCCGAAGGTTCGTTATTCCGAAGGTTCGTTATTCCGAAGGTTCGCTATTCCTAAAATGAAATCGGGTTCGTTATTCCGAAGGTTCGTTATTCCGAAGGTCCGTTATTCCGAGGGTTCGTTATTCCGAAGGTTCGCTATTCCTAAAATGAAATCGGGTTCGTTAATCCGAAAATGAATTTGGGTTTGTTATAATGCTATAATTTCATATAAAGAGATAAAATAAACTTAAATGTTTGATTGGTCTGGCCAAGGAAGGGAAAGGGGGAGGGGTATGCTTAATGCAGGCTGTAAATTAAATAAACAAAACACAAACTATAGTATTATAACAAGCCCGATTTAATTTTCGGAATAACGAACCCGATTTTATTTTCGGATCAACGAACCTTCGGAATAACGAACCTTCGGAATAACGAACCCGATTTTATTTTCGGATCAACGAACCTTCGGAATAACGAACCTTCGGAATAACGAACCCGATTTTATTTTCGGATCAACGAACCTTCGGAATAACGAACCTTCGGAATAACGAACCTTCGGAATAACGAACCTTCGGAATAACGAACCTTCGGAATAACGAACCTTCGGAATAACTGAACCTTCGGAATAACTGAACCTTCGGAATAACGAACCTTCGGAATAACGGACTGTAACCTGTAGTTTAACATCCAAACACTTCAATCGTAACTATCTTTTGAACAGAATGGAAATTTGAAGAAAAAAAACGAAACCTGTCCCATGCTTTTATTGTTAATATAAACACAACTACTGTATGTTTGAGAGAACTACTAGAGTTCCAAGTAAATTTTGAGGATTCGGACAATGTTTGTTTAAGTAACCTTTAAGTCCCTTTAAGTACATTTGTTTTTAGGTTGCAGCTCTAAAAAAATATGTGAAAGTCGTCTGCAATTGCATAGCACGGTTGGACTGATTGGGGGGGGGGGGGGGGGGGGGGGGGCGGGGGCACGCAAATTATTGGGGGCAGGCCTTGGTCCTGTAGCAGAGATACAATCGATTGTAAGTCAGATCATGTGTTCTAAATGCGCAAATCTGATTGGTTGAAACGCGCCAATTGTCTGACTTACAATTAAGTGTAACTTACAATGGATTGTATCTCTCTCTCTGCAACTGGGCCCTTATGTATTACTTTATTGTTTCATATATTTTCCCCCGACTTATCTACAGATCTAGTAATCATGTTTGTCAAATGATTGGAGAGCGGGGACCTGCTCCCGATGCCCCCCCCCCCCCCCCCCCCCCACCCCCTCCCGCCTCCACTCTAGCTATGCCAATGGTTGTCTGCAACGGTAATCGGTATTTGATGCCAAGGATAGGGGAGTCAAATAAAATAAAGTCAAAATGCAAGATGTCCATCTTCAGCGTCCAATAAGTTTGTTTAAACAAACAAGCACACACACACACACACACACACACACACACACACACACACACACACACACACACACACACACACACACACACACACACACACACACACACACACACACACACACACACACACACACACACACACACACTCACTCACACACATACACAAACGCACAAATACAATAGTATACACACACACACGCACACACACAAACATACACCAAAGCAATTAGTGTGGAAATACAGAAATGAAACATGTATTTGCGTAGTATTTCAAATAGTGCTGAGTTTGGTGCGTGTGAATGGATGTCAATATTGGATGACAAATGAACAACACTACTGAATTGTCCACAAATAGAGCAAAGAGTGGCAAATGCACGGAGAGAGAAAGGGAACGCAGTATTTTATCAGTTATTTACATACGACGGAGGATAAACCTTTTAATGATCCCCGTCATATTGAATGTCGTACGGACACCTCCAATTACAGCCAAGTGCGACACAGAGGACGGAAGGTTTTTATCACAAAATCACAGCCTGCCCTTTTGAAGGCCAAAGCAGAACAAAGAAACAACAACAACAACTGCAAAGGGCGGGAAACCTTTTGACCCTGTGATCAATACCCACCATCTTTAATAGGGTCAGTTACACAAAACGTACAACGCGGTGCGTGTCTCTTTAATGCTTAGTGCTGATTGGTGTACAGGTAACCGGCGCTTGATTGGCAAGTGCAACCTTTTTCTGCAACATGACACTGTAATCACATGCCTCCCCTCATTTCATACAGGCCGGTGTCAGGACGAAAACTTCAAAATAAGGATATTTTGACAGTTTTGAACAAAACACCCCTCTCTTTAAAAATGTGCTTGGATACCATGTCAAAAGACCTTTAAATGTAATTCTACTCTATTTTTAAATGTTCAAGAAAACATGTACACGAATATCGGTATTCTTTTTGACAGGTTTGTGGTTATACCTCATTATTAGTAGTATCTTAAAATGCTGAAAATTTACCAAATATGTTCATATCTTAATTAGATCGTAGGTACATGTATATTGATAGGCCCGTAGCCCCCCCCCCCCCCCCCCCCCCCCCCAAACAAAAAACCAAAAAAATCAGAAAGGTCCACTTTTTGCCTGTCTCGGGTCCACTTTACCGGTCTCGGGTTCACTTTTACCGGTCCCGGCTCCACCTTTTATCGGTCTCGACCATCTAAACCAGTGGTCTCGTTCTCGGCAACGTTCGGGTTCGGGTTCGGGTTCGGTCTCGGTCCCGTTTTTTTTTGTAAATTACGCACCCCCCTTTGAAAAATTAGAATTAATTAAAATTATTAGAATTATATATGACAGCAATATTCATTTTTGTCCTTCTTTTTTTACTTCCATTTTGTTCCTTCCTCATTATCAGAAGAATCCTACAATGTTGTAATTATGCACACCATGTACATATCTCCATTAGATCGTATGTACATGTAAAATGTATATCTATTGAGTCTCAATTTTATGCTCAATAACATGTATATATTTTGTTTAAACAATTATGACTACGATATTCGTTTTGTTAGATTTCCCTCTCTTTTTGTGCCTACATTATTGAGAATTAAAGGGCCCTAATCTACACGCTTCTGCTTCTATGGGGTCCAAAACCAATTTGTATATTTAATTATCAAACTGCCATTTATATTTGTTATTTCTGTTTTATGGTTTGAATAAACTGAATCTGAATCTGAATCTGAATTCCAGTATGTTGTGAATATGCACAACATGTAATTATCTTCATTAGATCGTATGTATGTGTTTATGTATTGAGTCTCATTTATGCTATGGTCTATAACATGCATTTGCTGTAAATACACTTATGTTCGTTTTGTTAGATTTTCTTCTTTTTTTTGTGCGTATACCTTATTGTTATAAGAACTCCAGTATGTTGTGAATATGCACAACATGTTAATATCTTCATTAGATAGTTTGGAGGGGTGAGTTTTAAAGAGATAGCACAGTAATGGTCAAATTGAATTTTAGTAAATAAAACTTGTGCAATATCATTAACAAATAATCGTTATAACCCATTAACCATGTTAACCATGGTCGAATGGTAGAAAAATGAAATCGGTTAATTTTGAAAGCTGTTTTCATTTTTTTTTTTAAGCAGCCGTTAAGACAAGAGGGTGCCCTATATAAACCTCTAGAAGTGTGAAATAGATGTTTGTTTTTAGAGATCATCAAAACAATTTAAAAGCCAATTTGGTATATTTTTGAAAATAAATGTTGGGCCCCAATATTTATTCCAATCGTATATATTTATGGATATGTCAGCTGTTATTAAACCGATTTTGATCAAAAAAAGTTTATTTTGTCTTTATAATGACATGCATTCTAAAAAATTATTCCACTTAGTCTTTCATTAAATCCCAAATAAATGAAGTTTCCTCAAAAGAAAAGCTGTACTGTCCCTGGAAGATAGGACAAGAGAAGAAAGGATAACTGGGAAGAGCAGAAGACAAGAAAATGGGAAAATACAATTGATAGGAAATTTAAATAGGGAAAGGATGAACAAAGTCTAGAACTTATAAGGGAGTTGAGCAGTCATTTTGCGTTGATGTGCAGATTTTTGATAGGCCTACATGACTTAGGGTAAGAGCGCGAGGAAGACAATAGAAAATGTACATGGGAGGGGAGGAAAGGGAAGATAAGTGTGATAATATAGAAGATAGGAGGACAAAATAGAAAATAAGAATTGAGAAGAGAAAAATACAAGAAAAGAGAAGAAAATACAATAGAAAGGAAAGAAAAACAGTGTTGATGCGCAGATTTATGATGCACGACTTTGGTAACTGCGAGAGGAGAGGCAACACAAGAAAAATGTACAATAGAGGGAGGAAAGGGAAGATAAGTTTCATAGAAAATAGGACTACAAAGGGAAGGAGAATCGAGAAGAATAGGAGACAACAAGAAGAAATAACACAATGGAAAGGACATTAAAGAAAAGGGGAAGGATTCAAATGAGCACTTATAAGGGAGATGAGCAGTGTTGATGTGCAGATTTTCGATGCACAACTTTGGTTAGTGCAAAACAAGTGACAAGAGAAAATGTACATTGTAAGGGAGGAAAATGAAGAGAAGTGAGTTGTATTCTAACAAAAGAGGAAATAATAATTGAGGTGAGCAGAAGCAAATAAAACAGAAGAAACTACAATAGAGAGGAAATTAAAAGAAAAGGGGAAGGATGCAAATGAGAACTTAGAAGGGAGATGTGCAGTGCTAATACGCAGTGTTGATGTGCAGATATTTGATGCATGACTTTGGTAAGTGCAGGAGGAAAGTTCAAGTGGGTTGAAGTGGACTAGGGGGGAAATGGTCATTCCCCTTCTAGCCCCCCGGGGTGATTCCTAGAGACAAAGCAAGACGAAGGGTACAGTGTGTCTGCTCATAATGAGGTGAAGGGAGGCTGCATGCTAACCCATTACACTTGCAAATTCGTACCCTTCCATCATAAAATTATATTTAAAGGGATAGAACAGTTTTGGTTTAGAGGGCGCTTCGAGAAATAATTATTGTGTGCGGTAATGAAAGACCAAGTGTAAAATTTGATAAAGCAGACAGCTTTATAAGACAGAATAAACTTTGTTTGATTAAAATCGGTTCCGAAACACCTGAAATATCCATAAATATATTCGTTTGGCATAAATGTGAGGCCGTTGTGTGGATGTTTACTAGAACCCTTTAAAGGTTGGCTGACAAGAAAACTACCTAAACATTGTGTTTTTACTGTATCTAAGGTAAATTTTCATGAAGATTACTAATAAAAACATATTTTCCGCGTCGGAAAACCCAGTAAAATAAAAAAAAAAAATCAACTTTAAAATCACTTTAGTAATCCCCGTAACAAAATTGAGTCCGGGCGAAGAAAAATTACGTCATCTTTGTGACATCACATGCAGGCAATCGCAGTATAGCTCGGTCATAGACGTATACGCTGAGTGCAATACTCACGTTGACAGAGAGATATTATTTCGATTTTTTTCAATATTTGCAAACATTTGTTAAAGTTTATATCATGGAAGATCTACACTCAGATGTGTTGCTGCAAGCTGCTATAATTCATTTCTTAGGAATTTTCAGTTAAGCCTCAATTTACAAGCATGTAAACCATGCACGTTCCTCCGTGTTGCGGTCTGATTGTGATGTCATGATCCGGGTTGCACGTGCGCACATTCCCGCTCCGCTATAAATTACTTTTTTAGCAGTATGGAACGCCGATGCGAAAACAAGCAAAAAAGGTTGCATGAAATTTACCTATCTTGCCCAACTTAAGGATTTCTTTGAAAAAAGGAATGTGGTATATCAATATAGGCACATAATTATTTAAAGCTATAAACCTGAATCAAAGCCGGGATTTCACCATACCTTTAACCATGTTATATTTGTTGTCGAGTTTAACTCTCTAATGAGAGTTGAGACTTGAGAGTATTACAGGTAGTTCGGATTAGAAGATCAAACCGGCGGTGCCATCTTGCGGTGCTTGCGAACGCATTGCGCACGATGCGCACGGAATAGCTCAGTGTTGTGCCGTGCGCACAAACTATAGTCTAGTTCAAAATGGCGACCCGCGGTGTAGCATCTCATCCATTGTATAAAGTGGTATACTTCAATGATCTCATCCCTTGAAAATCTACTAAATGTAGGACTATATTCTTCTTTATGGGGGCAATCAGCTTTAATCATTTACATGTAGCATTCTCAGTGAGATGTCCGAACGGCGAACCTAAAATTGACGTTGTCATTGATGAATGATGGGAGGGATCCACCGGATATTTGGCCCGCGCCTTTTGTCTGACAAACAATATATCTCTGCATGCGATGATAATGATGAGAAGATTCACCTTCCACTTTCTTATTCCTTGTGTCCACATGCAGGACTTAGATTCGAGGTCACATCTGAAGCGATTCCACCTTTTTATGTCCATGCGTCCATTATACAGATACACAAATCCGTCCAGAATATACGTAATGGAGGAACAGCTATTCAGCCAGCCTTGTTGTCTGTCAGGCAATATTATATCTCTGCAATGATGATAAGATTTACCCCCCCCCCCCCCCCCCTCCCCCACTTTCTTATTTCGTGCGTTCACATTAGACTCAGATGCGGTGTATTCATTCAGAGCTGAATCGTAAAACTTTGTTTTAAAATGAGCAAATGTTCGTACCCGTGACCTGTAAATTGTTAGACCGGTGCTCTTATCGACTGAGCTAATAAGCTCCTGTGACGGCGTTTGTCCGGAAACCCATTCCTATGTCCATGATGTTCAAAAGCTATAAACAACCTGACACAAACGCGAAGGATAAGAAATTGACTTATAGGGATATGTGTGAGGGATCATCGAAGAGATGCATTTGTTTTGTATAAATTATTATTATTATATAAAACTTATACTTGCTAGATAAGATTTGAAACTGATGATCATGATATCGTAGAAAATGAAAGTGCTCTTCGCATTTAGTATTATTATGTCATAAGGCTTTTGACTTGCCAGAATTATAGAGGAATGAGATAAGAATTTTAAACTGAGGATCATGATGACTTGATAACAGGATAAAAAAGAAATGAAAGTGCTCTTCGCGTTTAACGTGCCCCAAGGGCAAAGATCGAGGAAATACGTTACTGCGCAGGAATCAAAGATGCTTTGCATCGAATCATGATACTGTAGCTTCTTCAATGCCCCCTTTTCTGTTTGATTTGAGGAGGGGGGGGGGTTGTCTGCAGCTACGTTTGTATTGCATTGTTTGTTTGTTTACTGTCTTTTATGTCTATTTTTTTATTGGGGAAAATAATTTACAAATTGAACCGTCGTTATAATGCGGTTGGGAGAAGTGCAAGAAAAATAAGTAAGTCCAACAGTAGTTGACCGCATTTATTGACCATTTTGGTATGGTTCTTTTTAGTATGCGAGAAAATATGGAGAAGAACGTTTGTTTTTATCAGTATTTCACTTCGCCTATACGATTTAATTTTCCATTCTTTTCTAAACGTTTTAATTCCAGTTGGCAAGGAAATATCTACGGAGATCACTTTTTATATGTGTTATATTTGAAACAATTTTACGATTATGTTAAAGAGGAATTCCACCCCAGAAATGTGATATTTGCTATAAAATGAGGTGAATATGAAGAATCGGGATCGAAAATTTGAGCCAAAACGGATAAGCAATAAAAAAGTTATGACAGGACGAACTTTGCTCCGATTTTTAGTATCGTTCGCAATTGCTATCGATCGTGACGTCACTTGCGAGCTGCAGCCATTTTGACTTCTACATGGAAATTTAACAAAATTTAAATTTTCTTCATAACAAAGCAAATTTATGAGCTTACACATTCAAATGAGGTTGCCCCATCGATATTCTTTTATGAATTCGTGAAAAAAGGAGAGAAAAGTTAATTTTTAGCATCGAAAAATGAGAAATAAGTGTATTTTCATGTACTAAAGCCATGGCGAGGTGCTCGTGAATGAGGTTGCATATGGCGGCAATTTTGAAACGATCGCTCATTATTACATAATGTTCAAACAGGTATAACTCCCGTGTTTCTTGTCCGATTTTGATCAAATTTTCACCAATCATTCGTCTTGTTCTGCTTATTCAAAAAACGAATAGTTATATCAGGCCCGGACTAACCCTTTAAGTCATGTAATTGCTCGCAGAACAGTTAAGTGGAAATAGTTTACCAATTGAGCAGTCGTTATAATGCTTTTGGGGGAGAAGTGCGGGGAGAAGTGAATTAGTGAATTAGTTGACCGCATTTTCTTGACCATTTTTGTAGGGTTCTCCTCAAACTAGTATGCACGAAAATAAGAGGAACGGTTTTGAATTTCAAATGAGGGATGTATGGCATGTGAATTGTGTGTTAGTCGCAGCAAAAGGTAAATCATTTGCGAAATTATCAATCGTTATAATGCTGTTTGGAAAAGCACAAGGGTGGAAGTCTTAAAGTAGTTGTAATAGTGTTTAATTTCAAACGAATTGTTTCAGACACAGCAAAAGGGAAATCATTTGCAAAATGGTCAGTCGTTCTAATGCTGTTTGGAAAAGCACAAGAGTGGACATCTTGAGGTAGTTGACCGCATTTTCTTGACCATTTTTGTATCGTTCTCCTTAATACCAGCATGCAAGAAAATACGGAGAACGCTTTGTAATAGTGTTTAATTTCAAACGAATTGTTTCAGACACAGCAGAAGGGAAATCATTTGCAAAATGGTCAGTCGTTCTAATGCTGTTTGGAAAAGCACAAGAGTGGACATCTTGAGGTAGTTGACCGCATTTTCTTGACCATTTTTGTATCGTTCTCCTTAATACCAGCATGCAAGAAAATACGGAGAACGCTTTGTAATAGTGTTTAATTTCAAACGAATTGTTTCAGACACAGCAGAAGGGAAATCATTTGCAAAATGGTCAGTCGTTCTAATGCTGTTTGGAAAAGCACAAGAGTGGACATCTTAAGGTAGTTGACCGCATTTTCTTGACCATTTTTGTATGGTTCTCTTTAATATCAGCATGCGAGAAAATATGGAGAAGAACGTTTTTTGTAATCAATATTTCACTTTCCACATTTTATTCACCGTTCTCTTTTTTTACTTTTTAATTCCAGTTGGCAAGGAAATATGTATAGAGAGCACTTTTTATCAGTGTTCAATTTCAAACAATTGTACGATAATTTATGTAAAATCATGTAATTGCTCGCAGAAAAGTGGAAATAATTAACAAATTATCAGTCGTTCCAATGCTGTTTGGAAAAGCACAAGAGTCCCAAGTGTGGACGTCTTAAAGTAGTTGACCGCATTCTCTTGACCATTTTATATGGCTCTCTTTAATACCAGTATGCAGGAACGGTTTTGAATTTCAAATGAAGGATGTATGGCATGTAAGCTGTGTATGAGTCGCTGCGAAAGGGAAATAATGCACAAATTGAACAGTCGTTTTAATGACGGCGGGAACAGGCGCGAACGAGGAAACCCAAAAGTAGTTGACCGCTTTCTGTTGACCATTTGCTGGGGATTCATTTACCGCTATGCTTCGGCATGGCCGGTCGAAACTGGATACGTAATGTATTCCAGCGACAAAGCTGTTTGAGGGAACACTGATTATGGCGAAATGGATCACGTTTCATTTTGTTCCAATTGCGTTTTGACGGGAACTCCTACAAATTTAAAGGGATTCTCTTTTCTTTTCTATTTTTTTTCTGAGGTGGGATGGGACGAGGGAGGGGTAAGATGAGGTGAGAGTGGATGTGAGATTGGGATGAGAAAATTAATCAATGAGAATGCATGTTTGATTTTATTGGCAGAAATTATCCTGCAAAATGAAACTTGACCACTCGTTATTTATGAAAAAACACCTCAAAATAATGACAATTCACGGTGAAATTATACTCTAATGGATTTGATGGCATGTCTGACTTGTTTTTGCTTCTTCAGATTAGAACAAAGAAATCAACACAAACGAATGTTTAATGTCCGACTTGTATCCATGCCCCCATATTTACTGCTACGTATGTCAAAATGCCTTTTTAATAGTTGATTAATATAAACGGTAGATAATAAACACAGGTATAGAATAAATTTATATTTATACAGGCTGTTTCGCCTGGTGAGGCTCTTCAGTAACTTATTAAGAATTCCACTTGGGGTATACAGTTGAGCACTGTACGATTAGTTGCCTTGTGGAAAATATCTCTTCAGATAAGCTCTGTCCCCAATCCAGAGTGTTATATTCGCATCTGATGCAGGCTTTTCCACATACAGTGGCTGACTACGGGGGGGGGGGGGGGGGGGGGCATGAGCCCCCAATTAAGCATTTGAAAAAAAGAAAACAAACTTTAGGTAAAATCTTGTTAAAAATAAAGAAATACATAACGTGTGCCCTCAATACACTTACACTTACCACACTCAGTGTTTGAATATTATACCTTTTTTGAAAACCCTTATAGTACAAGACAAAAGGATGGAAATATTTTGGTTAAGCCTAAGGTGAGAACAGAGCATGGAAAAACCTCAATCTCGTTTCAGGGATCAGATATTTGGAATAGTATGCCATTAGAGATACGAAGACTTGATAGACTCAACCAATAAGATAAATGTAAAAAAGTATTTATTAAGTCAATATGTCTTATAGTCTTTTGTGAATTGCTACCAAACATAAAGCATTTTTTATTCTCTTAAAATGATTTTACATGTTTTATATAATCTTATAGTTTAGTTGTTATTAGTGGGTGAATGCCCACTATTGTAAATACTTAGTGTAGAACGTTATTTAATCATAGTTTCTTGCCTTAGTCAAATGTAAACATATCGTACATTCATGTACATAGGGCCTACGCCCCACTAGCAACAGTTGCTATTTAGGGTCCTTTTACCAAGTTGTTTGCCTGTCAACATTTCTTATATGCATGTATGATTGTTATATTGTTATCTTTGAACACATTGGTAATAAAGTTATTCATTCATTCAAAATAATATGCGTGCCCTCCTATCAGTCCGACCCACGCTATACGTACTCCACTGTGCAGTGGCAAGGGACTATGCGGCGGGTGGTGTAGGGGCTGCGGCCCTGCGAGAGATTTGACAACACCAATCTTCGGGCAAAAGGCAGCTCATATCATTCTTTTTGGTGGAATGGACTACTAAAACTACCACCTTTCATTTATTATTTTAAAAAATACTTTTGAGTGTTGGTTCCCTTTAATCACACTGTGAATATTCAGCTTTGGCAATTCCAGTGTATTATATCCCTGTAAAGGCTGCATTTCTGCCTGGGTGAATATAATCCCATCCTAATATTGTCGCTTGCAAAATGTTCGGTATCGCTAGTAAAATATTCAGTTTGTGTAACTCCAGCAGATTGTCTTTGGGATAAGATTTTCTTTCAGCTTGTATAAGTCCATTGCATTATCTCTGCGATGTACAACTATCCTGCTTGTATTAAAAACTCCAGGGCTGGGAGA
>JBAMJV010003425.1:0-18048 GCA_037951105.1 Echinarachnius parma
CTATTTATTTTTGGTCATGTCTGAGATTACATCGCGGCATTATAATTCTGTATTGAAATAGACGACAGGATGATAAATCACAACCTCCTGTTAACATTTTCTTAAATATGACTATGTAGCCACCATTCCTTCTGAACTACATTTAAGTATTGATCTTGTATTCACACACTAGTAAATGAGACCACACTGGGTGAATTCCGCTCTTTCACATACAGATGGTAGGACAGTATCAGGAGAGTAAACAAGACCTTACTGAGCTTCTCAAAATTGAGCCTAACAACCCCGATGCCAAGAAACAACTGAACGAGGTCAATGGTGTACTGAGGAAGGTTTGCATGCAATAATTTAATGATTATATTAAACTATGGAAAAAGACAATGATAAAAATTATGATGATGATCATCATCGTGAACACGATGATGATATAAATACATGCTAAAGCTGGATAATTATTGTCATGGTGATGGTGATCATAATGCTGATTATCATGGTTTTGATATCCATGCTGCCAATGTTGATGATGCTGCTGATGATTTTGATGATTATGAAAGATTATGTAATGTAGGTAATGACGTTACTGATATACATTTGGTAAGGGATGATTTTATAATGCTGATGATTATGAATTATAAGAGAATTATGATTATGATGGCGATGTATCAATTTGATTTGATATTTAGTAAAACAGGTTGCAAACTATTACGATTTCCATCCAAATGGACTTTAAAATGTAAAACAAAGTAACCCAACAAGGGCTATTAAATCTTTCTCTTATTTCAGCGTTTCCAAAATAAATCATAATCATATACAGGACCTTTACATACACAAGATCCGAGCAATCTGAGTTTGATAAGTCATATCTGTTTTGTATTTTATAGCTGTAGTATCCTACTCAGATTTGGTGTCATTAACAAGCCTGTTTTTGCCCCTTTACACTAATGCCCAGTTGGTAATGATTATGTAATCATCGGAGTTACAGTATCCATACTATTATATGCATGGGGCCAAGTCAATAGATGACGACCTCAATATCATTAAAAACACAATTCATTTCAACAGATTTGGACAATTAACTGTTCACTTTCACAATAACAATGCATTCTGCAACATTTCACTGTTGACAAACATGTATTCAGATGTTGAAGTGTAGTGCACATTTTATTAATTCATATTCAAATGAGGCATCAGTGCATGTAAATCAGATAAAGCAGATTGTTTAATGATACCAAGTTTAAATTGGGAACTATATAAACGAGAGATATCAACGCTCAAAGCCAATTGCAGAACCTTTGGCATGTTTGGAGGGTTGATAACCGTATAAATGTTCGATATAAAGTAAGATGCATCTCCTTAGAATAATCCATAATATTCACAACCCAATCGTCTTCAAAATCCGTGACAAAGGGATCAGCGGGAACGGACATGGATCCATCAGATGTTGCTGCCAAGCCCAGGATGACTAACAAGACAGAGAACATCCCACGACCTCTCTCGGAAGATGCGTGTGTCCTGCCTGAGGAGTTTAAAAGGAGAGGGGATGAACTTTTAAAAAAGGTACATCATAGGAGGCACTACTGTTTGACAATTTAATTTTTAAGGTTGAACTTAGCACGGTGCTAAACACGTCATTCGCTTCGTTTTATGTCAGAAGTGGGTTAGATTTAAAGGTATAGACCAGTTTTGGAAACCCCCCCCCCCCCCCCCTCTCAAAAAATGAAATGGAAGCTCTTATTACCAATCATGTGAAAGAATATGTTTTGACTAATACGTGATGATACAAATTTTGCCTGGAAACCGCCTACTAATTGATATATTTGGTAAATTATCATATCTATCCGGCCTGGATAGTTATCGCGACGGTTGATATACAGCCACGTGCGATGCGTGTAAATCCTATGGAAAATGCGCACAATGGTAATTCGCCCAAGCAAACCGCTCGATCGAGCGTACGAATGTGGCCATTGCAGACGGGCCAAACTGACGGTGAATTTAGGCTCAATGTCAGCGGCTTTCATAAACGTTTTTACTGATTTTTCTGCATATGACGATAGTACGGTTAAGATTTGTCCACACACGCCCCTTTTTACGTTATTTCAATAATATTAATCAATTAGTTTGACCAATAAAGCAATTTCCCACTACTGGTCTTTCCCTTTAACCCTCTGTTTTATGGAAAGCTTTATTGACGCTTTGACACCATAATCTCCCTTTGCATTTGTTTTGAATTGTAATTCATTGAATAAACGCTTTCTACACTCAGTTTCGACAGCGGTGGACAGGTATGGAGGTTTCCCCGTGATATGAGTCCTTATCATTTAGATGAAAAATGAAATAAATCAGGAAAAACGACAATAATCGTCAGTTTTCTAACACACTTTTTGTTATACTCTCTGCTTGCCAGTTTAGCGTAACAAATAAGCGTCACGCGCAATGGTTTACTCCGTAGAATTATGAATAAACAAACCAACCGTTTATAACTAGAAGGCCAACTTATCGCACGCAAGTCACGTGTCCCATAGACTTTCTACATGGGCAAGATGGCGGAGTGACAGAGTGCCGCGATTGTTGGTATGTTCCGAACACTACTTCTCTACGTCATAGCGTAGTGACCTAGAAAGACTTGACCAATCATCATGCTATGAAGTGCGTGTGTGGACAAATACCACTGCAGGTTGCATTATGGGATACTTGGGAATTACATAAACCAATCACATAGTAGTTCATACGCGTCGTCACCGGATCAAGGTCAATAGAACAAGTTCATATGCATACGTCACCATGGATCCCATTGTTCTCATAAGCGTGATGAAATCTAGGACAGTGCGGAGGAAAATAGGCGCGATAGTCTACGCACGGCAAAGCATGATGATTGGTCAAGTATTTCTAGGTGACTACGCGATGACGTCTAGTGGTATTACTTTACAGCTTCAAAAATCGCGTCACTCCGCCATGTTGTCCATGTACAAAGTCTATTGGACACGTGACTTACGCGCGATAAGTGAGCCTTCTAGTTATAAACGGGTTAGTTTGTTTATTCATACTTCTATGTTCCGAACCAGGGGGGTCATACTGCGCGTTAATCTTGGAAACTTTTATGGACTGGCTAACATGGAATTCTGGGATACGTTTAGTCTAGGATCGAGACCCTCGATCGCATGCTGAACATAGCGCGACCAACTAGAGAGGTCTGCGTAACATCAGTGATCGCTGCTCACGATGCCTCGGCTGGCAGCCATCACTGCTGTTGTGCAGATCTCTCTCGTTGGCGGCTATCTATTATGGGTGGTGGGATTATTTTTAGCATGCGATCGAGGGTCTTAGATCATAGACTACAAAATACCCAGCATTCCATGTTAGCCAGTCCATGAAGTTTCCCTAACCGGCCATGTTTGCTGCGTGTTAAGGCTATGGGAAAATTAGCGCGCAGTGCGTAGATTCTCTTCTACTTATTTATATACTACTTCTATGTTCCGAACACTACTTATCTACGTCATCACGTAGTGACCTAGAAAGACTTGACCAATCATCATGCTACGAAGTGCGTATACTATCGCGCCTATTTTCCCGCGCACTGTCCTAGCTTTTATCACACTTATGAGAACAATGGGATCCATGGTGACGTATGCATATGAACTTGTTTTATTGACCTCGATCCGGTGACGACGCGTATGAACTGCTCTGTGATTGGTTTATGTAGTTCCCAAGTAGCCCACAATGCAACGTAGAGAAGTAGTGGTTCCGGTGACCAAAAATCGCGGTCACTCTGGCAGAGTGACACCCCCCTGGTTTAATCCATAAAAGTAGTATAATCATAGAAGTAGTATAATTATAATAACTAGAAGGAAAACTACTCAGCGCGCGCTAATTTTTCCCATAGCCTTAACACGCAGCAAACATGGCCGTTTGGGTAAACTTCATGGACTGGCTAACACGGAATTCTGGGTATTTCGCTGAGAAACGTGAATAGTTATTAACTGCATTATAATTGAAGCAGCGGAATAATAAGCTGCAAACTGCGTCCTGTGAGAGGTCATCGCTAATGAATTTTTGTTCATGTATTCATACCATTAACGCGTACATTTAGCCACTCACACATTACTGTTAAAAGTGGCTCGGGTCAAACCATAGTTCAATCACATTGTTTACGATACTGACACACGTGTGTGGACAAAAACACACATCAGAGACAGTACACAGTCAAAGCGAATATTTCAGACTCTCACATGCTCCATGCTGAATATTGGGTCTTGCAATATCTAATCACTTAAATTATACAAAATACAAACGCTCTTCATGCTGGTTATAGAATAATAAACAACAATAAATTAAGTGGTTTGGTGATTATCTAGTTAAAAACTTGTAATGAATACTGTCTACCGTGTTCAGTTGATTTTGATATGTTGACAAATTGACTGACCCTTTTTCACGTAAATTTGACTTAGATATAAAATATACAAATATACACATACGCACGCACCCACACACACACACACACACACACACGCATACATTTGAAGAGCTTAGTTCCAAAAGGCTTAAAATCCTCTTTCCCTAAATATCAGTACAGTAACAAGCTAAGTAGCTATCTAGAAATCAACATTTTAGGACAAATTACACAATACAAATTCAAAATATGGAATGTTCCATTTTCCTATTCAAATAGGCATTTGTAAATAATTGAGCAACGAAATCTGTTTTTCTTGAAAGTTAACAAAGTGGATTTAGCGCCTTTTTGGAATTTAGCTTTTCATACAGGCACATTATACAGACACATCCGATTCTGCCACATAATCATGCAATCATAGATAGCCCCGCATTAATATTCATGAACAAATTATTATTGCAATCTCACGTATTGTTTTCAAATAATTGATCTACATACACTAGGAAATGTGGAAAGATTCTCATTCATATCTTTCAAATAGCATTTATTAAATTGATAACATAATGTGTAACAGCATGAAACATTGTTTTAGAAAATGTCGACATTAAACTTCCATCAGAATTGTAAAAAGACAAAAGACTTTTTGTTAAACAAACCATTATCTCTAAAGTTCTTTTCTCTTTTTATTTTATAAGATATTGCTGAGAAAAGTTAAAGTTCTTTCCTACGTACTAATTGTGCATAAGGATTGTATACCAGCTATACATGCACAGGAATTATGTATTTTTAGCAGTATATTTTAAATAGAAAAGTTATGTACTTCCAGTTTGATAACTGTCTGAAATTCATTAATTCTCAACATTAAACAAAACTAAATTGATCATCATCAATTTAGATCAAGACCATACAATAAGAGCAACTACTGCAAATACTACTACTACTACTATAGTCGTGTAGATTTTTCTATGACCTGGACACATTCTTTAGTCCAACGTTTTTTTATTGATTCATATTCTAGAAGGGTTAAGAAGAAATTTCAGCTTTGTTGCCACCTTGGCAACATTGGGCAACTTTTTTTATAAGCATTATAAAGTTAATTAGCTAATATGCATATTTGTGAAATGAGGTCAGGGGTCAATTTCTATCCAGGAATAGTACAATATTGATAAAAACAAGTATTCTAGGGTATTTTGGGGCAAGGATTCCATTTCCGGTGCTCGTTTGTAAGTGGCCTATGGATAACACCCTGAAATCAAAGATGGCTGCCCCTAATTTGCATATTTATGAATATTATGAATTTTAAGTGGCTACAGCCTCTAATAAGCCATAATTACTTATTATTTTCCTCAATCATGTTCTAAATGTGTGATAAAGATAATTTAGCTTGGTTGCCACCACGGCAACATCTAGCAATGCATACAATCAGCATAATTAGGTATTTTGCCTAATTTCCATATTCCCCCAAATCGAGTATATTGGGAACCCGAAAAGGTAAAATGACAAGTAATACCACTTTTCCAAGGTTTTAGGGGGCAACAAATCCATTCATGATACTTAATTCGACGTATCACCTTGGCAACCCACATAAATCCAAGATGGCCGCCTTTGTCATTTTAAAGTAAATAATGCTATTTGCCACTTTAATGGCATTTATTTTATAAAATTATGATTTGTTTACTGCAAGCAAACAACTACATTGTGATTCAAGTATTCTAGTTGCTCATTCCAATAATTAAAACTCCAAACATTATAATATCAATCTAATATAACCAAAATAATATAGTCGTGTATCATAACATGTGTAATTTGGGGAGCAGCCATCTTGGATTTGAGATAGTTGCCATGGTGATACAGGTAAATAAGTATCAAAAATGGATCTGTTGCCCCAAAAAACCTTGGAAAAGTGGTATTACTTGTCATTTTTACTTTCCGGGTTCCCAATATACTCGATTTGGAAGAATATGCAAATTAGGTAAAATACCTAATTATGCAAATAATATGCATTGCTAGAGGTTGCCATGATGGCAACTAATCTTTGATATCTTAAATACATACTTAGAACATAACTGACAAATAATACTCTGGAATTATTGCTTATTAGGGGCTGTAGCCACTGAAAATCAATAATATTCATAAATATGCAAATTAAGGGCAGCCATCTTAAATTTCAGGGTGTTTCCCATACGGCACTTACAAACGAGCACCAGAAATGGATTCCTTGCTCCAAAATACCCTAGAATACTTGTTTTTATCAATATTGTACTATTCCTAGATAGAAAATGACCCCTGACCTTATTTCACACTTTATAATGCTTATAAAAAAAGTTGCCCAATGTTGCCAAGGTGGCAACAAAGCTGAAATTTCTTCTTAACCCTTCTAGAATATGAATCAATAAAAAAACGTTGGACTAAAGAATGTTTCCAGGTCTAATACACAAAGTATAGGAACGTCTACACGACTACTACTACTACTACTACTACTACTACTACTACTACTACTACTACTACTACTACTACTACTACTACAACTACAAATACTACTGCTACTACTGCTACTACTACTACAACTACAAATACTACTGCTACTACTACTACAGTCAAACCTGCCAATGCGACCATCTGTCTATAGCGACCACCTGCTCATAACGACCGCTCTCTGGTCCCCCCGTGAACAATCATGTGTTAAGCAACCTGCGTAATGCGACCACCTGCCTAACGCGACTAGCGACCACCCTTTTTGGGTCCCGACACACATATAAAACTGTGTATAGCGACCACAAAATTAGCGATTGAGCGTCCAAGGCATAAAATCTGTTGCCTCTGGTCGCTCAAGGCTCCAATTCTGAGCATGTCAATGCATAAAACAAGCTTTTAAAATGACAATGAACTTCAGACAGACGCTAAATTACCGACAAAAAGTGCTTCAACTCATAAACAAAGAATATTCAAGCTCTTCAGTACACGGTGCTGATACAGAAATGCGTTGAACAAAGGCACTATACTTAACATCACAACATCACTAACAAATTTTTAAATCGCCGATGCGGAGTTTTTCTCAATCTTTTCAATGATAATCCTTGCGCTTGTTGCGACCATTTTGCATTTTGCATTTTTACTTCAGAATTCTATAGAAAACTATACTGTGCATAAGCGTAGCTGATTTTGTCATGATGACAAGCATCATAAATGGCACATTTTGTATTTTCAATTTCACTTGAAAGATAATACACACATTTAATGTCATATTAAATATAACGCCATTGATACATAATTTCAGTTTTATTGTGGTTATTCATACAACAAATACTAAATGTAACTAACTATCGAAACGTGCGTGTACAGATGTCAATTAATTAAACATGTGCATATAGTCACGATATGCAACCATAAATTCAAAATGGCCGCCATCCTGTCTAATGCGACCAACTGTCTATAGCGACCGCTTTTCCCTTGAGTTGTCGTTATAGACAGGTTTGACTGTACTAACTACTAATACTACTACTACTACTACTACTATACTACTACTACTTCTACTACTACTACTACTACTACTACTACTACTACTACTACTACTACTACTACTACTACTACTACTACTTCCACTACTACTACTACTACTACTACTACTACTACTACAACAGCAAGAGAAACAAACAGAAATAGAACGGCAAAGAAAAATACGATTTAGGAGAGGAGGATAAGCATCGAGCATGAGACGTATAGAATCGTAATATGATAATTTAATCCATGTTTTGGCAAGGTTGTGCACAAAAGAATGCAAACTGATATCAAATATACAACTTAGAAGTTGCATCAACAAAAAAAATTGCAATTCTTAATCAATCATAATTTGAACTAGTCATTTCCCGACAAACCATTTTTCACCGTTTGATTTACCAATTAAGGAATCAGCAACAGTAAATATTTGAAGTAATTTTCTTATATGAACACAATACAGTTAATTATCCAGAATATACATTTTAAAAACGAATTATGCTTGATTTAAATTTGATTTTACTGCGATGTCATTCAATTAGTAAGAATATTGAATACAATAATTTGTGTCCAACATGTGTTGATCATTATTGCACAACATGAATGCCAGAGACCAGATTTGTATAATTATCACAAAATAATAATATAATATTTTAGTAAGAATTAAATTCAATTAATATATTACAATGGATATTCTTGATAAGTAGCTCTGAAGCATGCACCTGACATAGAAAGGTATTATTACAGGAGCGGGATCAAGACCACGTTCCATGAAGTTTACTAGTTCAAAGGCCCAACACAGCAATAAACCTGACACAATGAGAACATAAATCAATGGGCCTGCCTGCAGTGCTCGTCACAACGAGGTTTCACTGTACATGCGTTTTATACCAGAATCTAATTAAAAAGGGTGCAATTAACTTATGTAATAATGTCTTCTATTCAACACACACATTCGCAGCTACAAGCTGACGCGGATTTATCCTTCAATCTAATTCCCTCTACTTTGTTGTAATGGGTGATGTGGCTGAAATATAAAACCCATTTACTTGAATGTGTTGGCAGTCCTGGCATCATCGTCTGTGAACTGTTTTCAAAATCATATTGTTTGTACACACATTTTGAAGATACTAAAGCAAGATTGATTCCGGTGCTGTCCTAGCTTTGTTTATAAATGCCCAGTAGGCCAATAAAATTGTTTTGACTTGTCAATGGATCATGAAGAACACAATGGCTGGATCATAGGCAATACTCATCTCAGTGTGTGAATTTCGAATCACTTGTCACTGTCCATCATGTCCTCTGGTAATAGCGTTATGAGCTACAATGTTCACATGAATCAAACTAGTAGATTCCTTACTAATTATGATAAATTGTGTGACTGAATTATTCAGGTTTATCGAGCCTGTCTACTGCCTAGGTCCTTCTTCAAACTGTAGCTCCACCATGGCTATGCACCCACTGCAGAATATAGTTAAAAATCACTTCTCTTATCCGGAGACTTACTTATTTATTATGCTTGAACTGCTCAATAAAAACTTGAAAAGATGAGCGTGTGTAGTCATGGTAGTGTATGAAGTAGAAGATTGATCTCCGTTGTAGTATTGTATTGATGATGATGATGAATACCGTCGAACATCACAGACCACAGCTTCAGGGGCACACTGTTAAACCATAAGAATAAACAATAAATCAACAGAAAGTGTACAATTAAATAAAACAGATCCAGGTTTAAAGGAAATGTATGTGTCTGCTAATAATGGTTAAACAATTCAAAATGTCAATTTAAGATGGTACAGTTTTTCTAATTGAGGCACACAACATACATAACAAAGTTACTGTATTTTAAGTGCTACTCAGCTCAGGTTCATACTTTTGTTTTTAGACAAGTTTTCATAGTGAAAAAAACAAACATTTTAGCAGAGACCTAGGCTAAGAAGATTGGGTCATGAAAAGTCAACTCCATTTCATAGAAAAAAAACAAATTTCTTTACATAATATACCAGAACATCCATGAACCAAAATTACTAAATGTTTAACTCTCACTCTTAGGTAGATTTTGATTCATCATTTTATAATTGGCCACATAAATTCAAGACATGGCTTGTTTAAAAAATTGAAGAACAATTAAATTCCAATTATTCCCTTTATTACTTTTATCATGCATCATTATTTGACTAGTATCGCTTGTAGTTTTACTAGTCTTAGTAAGCTAAGTCCTAGTAGTTGGTTTTAGTAGTTTAGCGCTGCTAGGCCAGGCTAGCCTAGGCCTAGACATAGCCCTAGGCTAGGCCAAGGCTTGCTGCTTATGTTGTGATAACCTAACGCAGCGCCCAGTGAAGCACGGCGCCGCACAACACCGATGTTTAAATTTAATTTTGTTTAAGTATGTACCTGACACAGAGACAGGGACAGGGTTGAACTTGAAATTGAACTCTTGAACTTGAATTGATTCTCATGACATTAATCTGAGAAATGCTGTAGAAATCTATATTGTTGTTGTACGTATCACATCTGGAATTTAGGAATTTAATTTAGGTAGTTCAAACATGCAAATGATATGATGAGAATAAGAAAACGCAGTCGACTGGCCTAGTCTAGCACCAGGGACCTAGTCCATCAAGTCACTAGTGCAGATATCTACCGTATATTTAGATCGAGTGGGACGGGGAGCTCCAGGCGGTAAACACCGTTGACAAGGGCCCCGTATTATCCCACATAAACTTGTCACGAACGATGTTGGGTTTGTCCTTAATTCATGAATATTGTTAGAAAAATAATTTATCTGTGAGAAAATCTGAACATAAGAAAGAATGTCAAGAATACGAGTTTTAAAAATAATATAATAAATACGAAGCTACTTACCGAATAATTTTGTTTGAGAGTGATTTTTCACTTCTTTAGATGCCCATCGTCACGAAATCGTGCCAAAATTGAAACAATTAAACTTCAAACTCCGGAAGTGACGTCAAGATAGAGGCCAAATCTAATGTTCAAGCTCTGTAAAGAGGATTCCAAATATGGCCACAGTTTTGCCTTATACGGCAATTCCGCGAGGACGTTTTAATAATGTTATAATAAATTAATAGATTAGTGACGTAGAACGTATCCCAGAATTGCGTGTTAGCCAGTCCATGAAGTTTCCCAGGATTAGCGCGCAGTATGACCCCCATGGTTAAACATTGGCTTTGTGTGGCGTTTAAGGGGGCCAGTCTGGTAAAATCCAGTGAAATGCAGTGTCATAAAGAATTCTAAATAAATCATTACTTGATTAAGAAAACTCCTATAAACCATATATTTCTGGAAAGCTGAGACAATGGAGAATCTAAATCTTTTTGAAAAATGTATCATTAATCTCATTAATTATGCAAATTATATGCAAATTTATCAAGGATATGAATATTCATCAAATATTTTAGTGCTTGTTCTTTTTACTACTACTGTAATTGTGATTACAGTATCAAGGCACTTTAATGTGATTTTGATATTACAGGGTATGCACAACAATCCTATGACACCGTTTGTAAAATGTCCTTCATTTACATAAAATTTGCATATTTCAAAGAAAAAACAGAAATACGTACGATTTTTGTTAATAATTTTGCTTGTGAGGTATGTATGTGCAAAAGCCATCATAGGATTGTTTGTTGTATAAAAACAAATGTTACTGCCAATTTTGAAGTAATTCTGATGAATATTTTTCAGGTTATACCATTTTTGGTCTAAACAACCTTAATTTTGGTAAAACGGAAGTTAATGTAAAACCTATATTTTAACACAGATATAATTCATCACATTCGACTACAATATGATATATATATGTCATTCTGATTTTGAAAGGAGCACTTTTCGGTGTATTTTAGGGTCGACGCCAATTAATTAAACCTTAATTAAGCACAGAAGTAATTATCTGTACCCCATAAACTAGGTATATTCTGAAAGCTTACACTCCACAGATTATTTTGATCTGAAAATTAAAAAAAATGGATAGATTTTTTTTTTTACCAGACTGGCCCCCTTAAACACACTAGAATGCTAACCATTATTACCAAGAGAAATGGCATGTTAGAAACTGCCCAACTGGTTGACCAAGGGTGACATCAGGTTTTGAAGATCTGTGGACTACGGAATAAATCTTGAGAAGTATTTGTACGAAGTTTCCTGCTGAAATAAGGGCACAAACTGTGTATTCGACGAATAAACCTTTGCCATGGAAATCCTATTTTGTTACATTTGGTTGAAAATACAACCTATAACGTTTACAATTTGTCTTAATTTATACTCTTTTATTGAGATGAAAATAAAAAAAAGATCAAATTTCGGAAAAATTATGCCATGTCTTGAATTTAGGTTATGCTTATCAACATTTATATGGTTGAGTGCATGTTAATTTTTGAAAAAAGACCTTGCTGTGTTTAACTGACCGTGACAAGTCATGCCTAAACGATTTCATCTGGATTTAATGCCAGTATTAAAGAGGCGAATTTTATCTTTAATTTGATATACAATATCATATTTTGTATCGCAAATAAACATGAGATCCTGTTTCTTTTTTTGGCGGAGTATACATAAATTGAACTGCCTTCTAAACTGTACTAGATCTTTACCAATGTAGCGCGGTTTGGTCTTGCGATCTCTGCATTCCATCAGTAAAGCAGACCAACATATAAAGAAAAAAAGTATTATGAATTCCCTATGGTTATCATATTTTCCCTGTACAGGGAAAGTACCAGGATGCAGCTGCATGTTTCACGTCATGTCTTGAAGTGGATGCCAATCAGACAATCTGCTACATCAGCAGAGCATTTTGCTATCTCCATCTTAATCAGGTATACTGGGATTACGTTATTTGGTATCAAACAAAACAGACTGCTTATGTATGGTATAATTTAAACCAAATATTAATGATTGTGGGCTACATGATCTTTAGTTTGATTTGTTTAAATGAATCCAATAACCCCAGACAATTATTTGTTAATATGGAAAATAATAGCTTTTGGGAGTCCATTCCACCGGAAGTTAAGAAAATCCTTTTCCATATAAATGATACCACGACTTAAAAATTAATCATCATACTAAAAATGTGGTCATAAGTATGCGGAAGAATACTACAACATATTGTCCAGGAACCTTAGGGGTCCTTTGACAATTTAAATAGTCTGTTTCGTCAGACCCGTACATGTTTGTTTCCAGTAGTTATGATTTTAACATATTGATAACAATATTTCGGAGGCACTAATTCCTGTGTAACCTTGACGGATTGATTATTATACATTTTGTTGGGGTGCTGGTTCTCTTGTATAAATTCGAATAATACGCGGTTATAAAACAAGCTTCTGCATGCGATTGACAATTGGCATCATTTCCGCTAATCTACCCGGTCTCGGCTTAAGAAAATGTAGCACTTGCAATGCTGAACGATTCCGTATGTGTAACAATAAACAGATTAAAATTGGATTGTGATAAGTTGAGAGAATATCGGTTTGAATTATCTTCTTATATTCAAATTTACATTAAACAAGTTAGAATATATATTCACAACTAATCAACAATTGTAGTATAAGAATCAATATGTTTTGGATTACAAAAATGATCTGCGAGTTCTTTTCCCATGCCTTTCTTGTGTGCTTACCAGACAGTATATTGGATTAAATAAAAACATTTTATGCAGCTTGAGCATTTCCGCTGCGACTTCACAGAAGCAGTGCAGAGAGACCCCGAGATGGTGGAAGCTTTGTTTCCAAAGACAAGACAGGTACGTACAAATACGATACTTACTATCTTGTTGTGTAAACTGGTTTTTTTTTCATCCTTTATTACCCCCAGTGAAATCCATTTTCATATTCTCAAATGTAATAATAATAATCGTTATCATTCTCTTTTTGATTTATGAACGAATCCAGATGTTTTGACTAGGAACAATTGTACGCAGACGTTAGTTTGGTTCCTTTAGCAGCGACAAAGTTATGGAAGGAATGATATTTTATTGCACTTTCTATTCTAAAAATATTGAAACCCTGGCAAACTTTTGGGTTCACTCTATGTTAACGAATATGTTATAATGCCTACAGAACGAGCATAATAGGCCAATAAAAAAGAAAAATATGGCCCTTTGATAATATTAATGTAGTTTTACTTGTCTATTAGTTTTACTTGCCATCACGTCGTTTGCCTAGAGTGTGGAACAGTCTGCCATCTAGTGTCAAAGATGCTGCCATTCTTTCATCTTTTCCTGCATTCCTTTTCCTTTTAAAGTCATCTATTCTCTCTGTTCAATAGGCTGCAATAGATTGATATGCAACTTCGCTTTAGTATTGTTCCTTGCCATTTTACACTGTCTGGGTCTTATCATAAATAGTCGGGGGAGCGGTAATACTAATGCCAAATTCCTTTATTATCGCGAAACCTGTAGATCAAAGCATGTTTACTTTGTATAACTCATAATTACGTAATACATTTTCATTATATATCTATATAAATTTGACCTTTTTATGAGCCACATTTATTGTTATAATCATTCTTTAATTTATTCATTTAATTTGTTTATTTTCTCTGTTAAAAAGGCTCATTTTGGCTACCAAGGTTATTAAGTTTCAATAATCATTTAATATGCAACTTCGCTTTAGTCGATGGAGCGGTAATACCAATGTCCAATGTCTTTATTACCGCGATATACAGTGCATGTTTTCTTTATATAACTTATATTTTCCGTAAATTCATAAAAGTATGAGCCACATTAATTGATATAATCATTTCATCTATGCATTTTCTATTATATGTGGTAGTATATTTAGCTAAATATGGACGTTGGTATATATATAGGTATACATTAATTGTTATTTATGTTCCGTAATGCTGCATCTTCTGGAGCCAGTGTGTGAGGGTTCACATGCCCTAGGGCAACAGTAATGTACTTTACTTTTGTGAACCCTGACCCACACACTGCTTCTAACTATTTCCTTCTGTCTTGTAACTTGTATTTTTGTAATTTGTGCATATATAGTTGTGTTGTATTTTACATTGTATTGTGCTTTTTGGTCGAATAAATAATAATAATAATAATATTAGTGACTCAAATAGGTAGCCTAACGCAGTCTGACAAATGTATTTACCATCACCCGTCTTAGACGTTCGTCCGGGGGGGGGGGGGGGGGGGGGGGGGGGTTGTGTTAGGAAGGATACGGGCAGTCGCCCCCTCATGTAAATATCGGGGGGCAAACATATCGTTTTGCCTCAAAATAGTTCTGAAAATGAAGAGAAACATTTACAATATAATTCAAAGAAGGAAAAAAGAACATATCAATCCAAATCAATTTTCAAAATAGCTGTTTTTTACTTTAAACAAAATGCAATTCTTGTTTAGTCCCGCGCGCTTCGCGCTCAAAGTGTATCTCAACATCATTGATATCTTCAGTTGTAATGCCCATTGCGAGCTTCATTTCGGTTGAGGGAACTCACATTCGAAATGTGTTTGGGCAATGCAATTTCAAAGGCACATGAAGGGAACAAAGTTATAATGAAACCCTCATCTAAAGAACACCGACATATTGTATCTTTCAATTCTGGCCACAAGCGCTGAACGCATAGCAAATTTGAATACCATACAAAGAAAGTAAGAAATTGCGAAAATTCTTCATTCTTAATTCTGACTTAGCATCTGACAATGGACTTGATGCATGAGTGAATTTACACAACCATGGGGAAAGAAAGGGAACAACATAAATGGACAATCCTTATAAGTGTATTCCCGTGAGAAGATGAAGTAATACAGCATATGAAAAACATTTACTCCGCAAAACCGCACGGCGAGCTTCAACACGGGGAACGAGCATAATTTAGCCCCATTTTCGTGCGCTGTGTGAAATAAAACTCCCATAGCTTAAAGTCGTTTAAACAATTTATACCGTCTCGGCTGGAATATTAATCAGTGATAAATTTCCTTTTGAATGGTACCAATTATGTCTCGTTTTGTTACTGGGAAAATAGGGCCTTTTGTTGTTTAATTTTTGGTAAAGTTTGTCACAACAACCACTTTTCTATGGCGAATACAAGCAATTTGAAATTGTACCAACTCTCGCTCATTCAGCCGATGCTAAAATTTTACCCTGTTACGTTTTTATACCGTCTCGCATACCAGAATAAAGAATATAAAATTACCTTTCTCCTAATGTAAGTAACATTTTTATTATTAGAAGGAAAAATAGGGCCTTTTTTGAATTTCTTGACAACTTGATTTGTCCACTTTTAGGCAGTGGCGTAATGAGCAAAAACTTTTTGGGGGGCAGAACCAAATCCAAATCCATATCACCACCGGATATTGCGAGGGAGCGAAGCGACCAAGCCCGAAGCAGGGGCGGATCTAGCTTTTTTTGCTAAGGGGGGGGGGGGGGGGGGGGTGACCCAATGACGACGCGGAGCATCGTCCATGAGGCGCGAAGCGGCGATTTCTTTGCTATTTTGACCCCCCGTTAGTGATGTTTTCCACATCACAAATTTAACTTGGCAACCCAAGGGGAGGGGTTTAAACCCACTAACCCCCCCCCCCCCCCCGTAGATCCGCCACTGCGAAGGAGCGAAGCGACTGAGCGGGGGTGGGGGTGGGAGGGGGGGTGTCCCCCCTCTTTTGCATTTTTGGACTTGAAACTGTGCAATCTGGTCCATACATGTACCTGGAAAAGAAATTCTGACTTGACGACATTTAGTATAATGTGCGTTACCCGCATCCAAGGGTCATTTTGCTGTAAATAGGACTAATCATGTCTATGTTTTTTTTTTTTTAATGGACCCATGTCTAAGGATTTTTTGTGAAAAATGGACCCATGTCTGAGGATTTCGAACTTTAAATATTACATTTTTTAGCTGTAATATAATACAATGGCCAATCATTTTGCATTGTTTGGATACATTTTTGTATTATTAGTGAACTGTACCATACTACAGGGGCGGCGCCAGGGTATTTTCCTAGGGAGGGCGAAAGTGTATACATTGAGGGTGCGAAGCGACCGAGTGGGGGGAGGGCAATTTTTACACTAGAATGGAGCTATCTGGTGCATATCGGAGGTAAAATTCTCAATTTTTCAAATGATTGAAAACAGTGAATAGTCTTCAATTATGATGCGGTAATTTGCATAAATATTAATAATGCGAGCGAGCGTAGCGAGCTTGAACATTTTAGCAATTTCAGAGCGAAAAAATTTGCCATTTGTTTCAATATTATTGTTTGGGTATATTCGTTTTTATTACTTATGATATGGCGTTATGAAGGGCAGGGGCGTCGATCCTGGGGGGGGGGGGGGCAGGGGGGGGGGGGGGCGGTCGCCCCCCAATGAAAATATTGGGGGGGCGAACATATCATTTCGCCCCCCCCAATAATTCCGAAAATGAGGAAGAAAAAATATAGTGATATAATGCCAAAGAGGGGAAAGACACATTTATCAATAATTAATCTTCAAATATAGCCGTTTTCTAGTTTGAAAAGGACTGTGAATCTCTTTTTTGCCGCGCGCTTCGCGCGCATACAGTTTATCATATTGCAAGTTTCATTTGGTCGGCTGGAACTCATATTTCGAAATGTGCTGGGCAGTGTAATTTCTCAAACGCACACCTCAAACAAAGTTTATTAAACCCTCATCTATAGATAGCCCACCGTCACAGAAAATAAAATTATCTGAAATATATCTTTCATGCAGTCAATTCGGTCCACATGCGCTGAACGCAAATCATATTGGAATAATTATCATGTCCCCCCACATTTGAAAGTGGTGAAGATTGTCCCCTCCCTTTGTCATTATGTATGTTTGGTTCAATACCAAGTGTCCGTCTTCAATAAACTTTATATTACGTGAATTTTCTGTCTCAGGTGTACACCAAATCGCACAATTTCACGCCCAAGAATACAAAAGCTCCCTAGTATACTGTGGGAGGGGGACACCCCCTCCCACACCCTCCCCCGCTCGGTCGCTTCGCTTCCTCGCAATGTCTCCCCTCCAGTTTTGAGAAGTTGTTGACGCCCTTGCTTAGTTTCAGTGAAAAAATCAGTGAAAAAATCACTTACGGGGATTCAAAATAGCAACAAAAAAATCGCTACCAGTGAACAAAAGTCACTTACGGGGGTTCAAAATAGCTTTAAAAATTAGCCGCTTTGCGGCTCGTGGACGATGCTCCGCATC
>JBAMJV010003426.1:0-10000 GCA_037951105.1 Echinarachnius parma
ATGCACTGCTTGCGCCGTATGCAGAGGGAGATGAAGGAGGGAGAGCAGAGTATCAATAGAGAAGGAGAAGGACAGGGGGATGTCGATCCGTTTTTTGAGACTTGGGGGGGCGAAATTTGAAAATTTTCCAGAGTGACCACTGAGAGAGCTAAAAGCCCCACATTGGCATGCCCGGAAGTTTTATTATGCGCTCATTGGAAAGTGTCTTGATGGCTCGAAGACCTGAATTGGGGGGCACCACATTTGGGGACAATGATGGGGGGTCCAGGGGGCGGTAGCCCCGGAAGCTTTTAGATTTCAGACATTCTTGCTCCTAGCATGGGTGTTAACATTGTATAAAAATAGTGAACCCTACTCATAACATATTTTAAAGGCATAGCAAGGAAAAGACTGAGCTTGCATGAGATGGATCCACGTGTTCATGTATACTATAGAGCCATCGATATAGTCTAGGGCATTGGTGCTCCATGAAACTAAGCCAAGGGCGTCAACAATTTCTCAAAAAGTGTAGGGGAGACATTGCAAGGAAGCGAAGCGACCGAGCGGGGGATGGGTGTGGGAGTGGGTTGTCCCCCTCCCACAAGTAGGGAGCTTTTGTATTTTGAGCGGCGTGAAATTGTGCGATTTGGTGCACACCTGAGACAGAAAATTTCACGTAATATGAAGGATATAGGTATGGAACCAAACATACAGAATGACAAAGGGGAGTAGGGGACAATCTGCTCCTTTTTCACATGTTGGGGGACATGATATTCCAATTTTGAATTTGCGTTCAGGCGCATATGTACCCGAGATTATTTTATTTTCTGTGACGGTGTGCTATCTATAGATGAGAGGGTTTAATAAACTTCGTTTGAGGTGTGCTTTTGAGAAAGTACGCTGCCCAACACATTTCAAAAGAGTTGAGTTCCCGCAACCCAAATGAAACTTGCAATATGAGAAACTGTATGCGCGCGAAGCGCGCGGCAAAAAAAGAGCTTTACAGTCCTTTTCAAACTAAAAAAACGGCTATTTTGAAGATTAATTATTGATAATGTGTCTTTCCCCTCTTTGGCATTATATCACTCGAATTTTTTCTTCCTCATTTTCGGAATTATTGGGGGGGGAGGGGCGAAAATGATATGTTCTGCCCCCCCAATATTTTCATTGGGGGGGCGACCGCCCCCCCCCCCCTGCCCCCTTGCGCCGCCCCCCCGCCCCCCCCCCCAGGATCGACACCCCTGGAGAAGGATTAGAATGTAAAACAAAACATAAACGCAAGAAAAGAACAACCCGGAACTGTTAGTATATTGGGGGTTATTTACCGTACCACCCCATCGTGGAACACGGACGAAGTTTACGATGGAAGAGAGACTGTTTTTAACGTTGAAACGAATTGAAAAATATAATAATAATAAAAAATAGCTATAATAATGTAAGATGACAATATTCGTCAATGGAAGGTTATGTAGCCCATGTCCAATTATGACTTCGACACAGTCATCACAGGGATGATTATTTTGAGAAACGAAAAAGAAAAAAAAAAGACCTTGCCGGTGCAACTCTGTCGATCATATAAACAAAAAAAAGGCAGCTTAATTTGTTTTGGAGGGCTGACGAGACTTTACCAAAATATCGTACATGATTTTGACAAATTATGACACTCATGACACTATTATGATCGAATATGATATGTTTTTTCCCCAAATCATGACGGTCGTGCTTTTGTCAAAGAATTTCATGGTCACTTTTGCAGATGCCACTTTGCCCGAAAATGATTGTTTTTCAATACTCTCTCGGGGGTGGGAGGGCTGCAGCACACAGGCTGCCCAACACCAGTTAACAACTTTCATACTATGATATGCACCAAATCGCTCCACAACCTCGCCAGTTGTGCCCCCCCCCCCCACACCCCACATCCGTTCACCCTCGCTACGCGACTGGAAGATGACTGGGGTAATTGTCTTTGGGGGTAATTGCCCGGGGTAGTTGTCCCGGGGGGGGCCGGGGGGTATTGTGCTGGGGGGTAGTTGTCCGGGGGGGTAATTGTCCGAGGGGGTTAGTTGTCCGGGGGGTAGTTGTCCGGGGGGTAATTGTCGGGGGGGTAGTTGTCCGGGGAGGGGGGGGGTAATGTCCGGAGGTGGGTGGGGGGGTAGTTGTCTTGGGGGGTAATTGTCTTGGGGGGTAATTGTCTTGGGGGGAATTGTCTCGGGGGGTAATTGTCTTGGGGGGTAGTTGTCTTGGGGGGTAATTGTCCGGGGGGTAGTTGTCCGGGGGGGTAGTTGTCCGGGGGGTAATTGTCCGGGGGGTAGTTGTCCGGGGGGGTAATTGTCCGGGGGGGGGGGGTAGTTGTCTTGGGGGGTAGTTGTCTTGGGGGGTAATTGTCTTGGGGGGTAATTGTCTTGGGGGGTACTAGTCTCGGGGGGTAATTGTCTTGGGGGGTAGTTGTCTTGGGGGGTAATTGTCTTAATTGTCTTGGGGGGTAATTGTCCTAGGGGGTAATTGTCCGGGTGGTAGTTGTCCGGGGGGTAATTGTCCTAGGGGGTAGTTGTCCGGGGGGTAATCGTCCGGGGGGTGGTTGTCCGGGGGTAGTAGTCCTAGAACCATTTTTTAGATCTACACATTCGAAATATAAAAAAAGCTTCAGGAAGCTTCAGGAAGCTCTCATAATGTATACATACATTACCGTATTACGGCATGTATTATCTATTTATTTTTTATTTATTTTTTAAGTTCTTAATTTAAATCATTTAATGCAACATAAATAATCTGTTATCGTTATAAATATGACTTTGAAATATACATTTTCTGCAAGTAAAAGAAAATCATGTATAATGTGATTAAAAAATCAAGTCTAAATGATGTGTATTTGTTTTAGTATACGAAATATACGTCATGGGTAACAATCTTGTATACATCAATATTTATTTTGTTGTTGTTAATTTGTTTATACTGTATATATTTATATTTTATACAAACATATCTTGTTTTATATGAATCAATCGATCAAAAGCAAATTTTAAGGTGCAACTTTCATTTTAATGTATCATTTATCCACGCATGTCAATTGATAAACATCCTTTAAAATTGTATTCTGAGACAGACCTCACTTTGTTTTATTTTATCTGTGACAATTGTATCCACTTATTGATAAATAAACAATGCCCACCTTAGCCGTGTGGTAATTGTCAATGCTATTATATTACTTTATAACATGTGCAACATAATTCATTCATGTAACTAATGTTATCAACAAAACTTTTGTTTTGATCAATACTTCTACAACAATCGCACGTCGCCTAATAAAGAAAGAAACCATTATCGTACCCCCTGTACAGAAAAGCGCACAGACTTTTTACCCCCTCTCTCTCTGTACAGAGCTGGCATCGCAGGTGACGTTTTCTATTGACTATTTGTTACACATGAGCGGTCGGTACGATCCCATGACAACTAATCTAGCAACAGACGCCGCCTCTTGATTGTGCGTGTATTGTGTACATGTGTTACCGTACCGGCCGTACCGCACTAATTGTACACACCGAAAACCGAAACCACCTGTATATTGTTGCGGACACGCGGGAGTTAACAACACCGATTCCTGCACAACAACACACGAAATTAAGCGTTATATCTTCACTTTGGCATAACTGAAAGTTACTTTTTAGGAGGATATACTTTTCTAATAATGAAGGAATAAGAGGACACAATTTTCAAGATGATGGCCACACGTTCTCGCACCCAAATCCCGCTGGCCACCGCCACCGTCGGACCCCCGAACTGGAGCGATGCAACAGTGAAGGAAATCAAACTTTCTCAGGCCTCCGTCGAACGGGCCGACAAAAGCCAAGAAGTTGGACGATCTTTCGACGCCTTACCTGCCCTTAGAGATAATTGTGCCCAACAAAGTAACACAGTGGTCCACCAATATGTCAGAGAGACGAGAATATCACTCGTCAAACTACGAGACAGTTTTCTGGAAACAAATGAAGAGGTCAAAAGTTTGCTGCGCGGGAAGGAGGCGCTGGAGAAAAAGTTAGAACACATTCGAAAAGACATTTCCCTGAATAAAATGAGCACAGAAATTAGATGCACAAGACCATCAAGAGAAAGGGTAAGTAGTGTTAAAGTAAACAACATTCATGTTAATTGACAAAACTAGAGAAGAGTGTCCTAAACATATCATACTTAATAGTAATACTATCTTTACTTTACCTTTAGAAGGCTATTTTAGTTACACTTTATCCAATCATAAACTGAGTGAGTTTAACAACTTCAGTTCAGGCTCTTGCCATGGTTATTGATCTTGATGTCTCTCATTTTGCCTTTTCAGGCTTATTAACTGATGAATTGCTTTCCCCCTTTTCAATGTGTTTTTTCATGGATTCATCTTGGTTTTGCGAGACGCTGTCTTTTGGTTTGTGATGGGCGGTCCCAGATGTAAATGATAATAATTGATTCTTCTTGCTTCTTCTTCTTCTTCTTCTTTTTACTGTCCAATGCTCCAATGCAGGAGCCAACCAGACTTGGTCTGCATTCATGGAATATGACTATTAAAAGGCGTGACTGTGTGACCTAACTTCATCTTGTCATTTATATGTTTATAATGTTTTGACTATTGAAATTAAATATATTACATTTGCTTTGAATCTTAAAGGGATCTATCATCTAGTAACTTTGTTGACAGGTGCAAAAAGTGATGTGTGGTAATAATACAATTTGTATTGGTGTGATCTGATATGTCCAAAAAGTAATGTGTGAAAAATTCAAGTTAATTAGAATTAGATGTTATTTGGCCGAGAAATGAGCGAAAATGCAAAGTGATATTAACTCACTCTTTGCACTTACTTTGTACGCGGCTGAAAATTTCATATCCGAACAATTAAATATCTTTTGAACGAATTACGAAATGGAAATTGGAAAAACCAAAACCTGTCCCATGATGCTTTTATTGTTAAAGGGGAATTAACCCTTATCCTTTTGACTTAGTGGATGTGATGAGAGCATAACTACTATCATTGCCAGTCACTTATTTCCTCAATATTCCCTCATGAATATTCCCGATTAAAAAAATAATCAATATTTTATGGACCACTGTCGTCTGCTTTCAATGCCCATAGGAGGCGGCCATTTCTTCAACTACTCGCGGTGAAATGATGTGGCAGGCAGAGAACACAATAGCATTATCGTAACCCGCTATTGTGTTCTCCGCCTGACACGTCATTTCACCGCGAGAAGTTGAAGAAATGGCCGCCTCCGGTTGGCATTGAAAGCAGACGACAGTGGTCCATAAAATATTGATTATTTTCATTATTGGGAATATTCATGAGGAAATAAGTGACTAGAAATGACAAGAGTTATGCTCTCATCACATCCAGTAAGTCAAAAGGCTAGTCCTGAGTTCCTTCCCCTTTAATATGATCAAAACAAGGTATGAGGGAACCGCTAGAATTCCAATTGGATTTTGAGGATTTGGACAATGTTACTAAGTCCCTTTAAGTTGGGTCAATTATTTGACTGGAATGAGTGTCAACTGTCAATGTTATTAGTTATATCACAAATATATAACACTAAAAGATAAACAGAGGAGAAAAAAGCTCCTAACCTAATGAGCTATAAATTGTAGATCTCTTTTTCCAAGTGACATGGTCAGGCATGTATAATCAACTAAATATTCAGTGCTGGTGGCCGATAACTATAATTGGTGGTCCTAAATTTGGCAATCGAAAACTTACTTTTTGGTGACCCTGGGCCAAGAGGCCATGGCTAATTTTTGTAGCCCTGAAATAGTAATTAGTTTTTCTTTTTCAACAGATTAAACAAAAAATGTCATGATAGGAAGCTTAGCAAAATCAATAAAAAAAAACACTTGACATTTAAATGACATTTTTACAGCCTCAATATATAAACTCACACCCAGTTTGTTAAAAATAGAAATCTCTTTTGGGCCATGCAAATTAGTTGCCTCGTAACTTCTAAAAGCTTTTCTCACATGCAGTCAAATGTTTTTAAACAGATTCTTTGGTTCAGAAATCTGTTTACCCTTTGTTTGGCATCCCCCTCTAAATAAACACGAGATTTTGAAAGGTTATTTAGTTCAGAGTATCATGCACCCATTGAAAGATAGGCGAATGAATACAAGTGTTTGGGTACTTTGGACAAACAAAAAACTAAGGATAGCTGGGCGTTTGTTTGAGCAATGTTTATTGTAGCGTGACCTGTGCTGTGTGCTTGGCAACTGAGTTGGTGGGAGAACTGATAGGGTTTTAATTACGCGTTGTTAGTCAGATTACCTTGGTAACATTCAAACCAATAGTGTACATAGACTGTACATGTACAGTATATGACTAATGATATATGTTTTAGAGTGTGTTCACTACTCCTTGAAAATTCTACAGATCTTATAAGGCTGCATCTCCTAGATCTTTATCAAATAACAATATGCCCCTCCCCTTCCCCAAATGTAATATTCTAAGTTCAAGAAAGTACACTAAATCACATTTAATAAATCACATTAAGTCTTCACCCCTACCCCCAAAAAAGAAGAAAACAAAGCAATTAAAAATAATAACAAATACTTGAAATCCGTAAAAATATTGACATTTTGCAATTAATATAAAAAAGCAGTTACATTTAAAATCATTATTTGATTTACATATTTACAACCAATTAAATGTTTTTGTTTCTTCTATTATAGGGACGTGATGGTGCAGACAGCCTAATTGACAAAGAATTCCGCCACCTCTTTCAGCTGAAGAAGGCTCTTGAGTTACAGCTACGCTCTGTTCAAAAGCAATTACAGGTAAGATTTTGTCAGATAAGATTTTAATAAAGTCTTCATATGATTTTGTCCCTAAGATTTGTTTGCTATCTCTGTTTCTCATAACACTTTATTCTCCCTCTCTCAAATGAACTTTCATTATCTTTGTACTCTATCCCTTGTGCCTGGAGTATGTTTCTCTTTATTCAATTTCGGATCAAAGTGTCTTTTAATTTGATCAGACGATATTAAAACATATTGAATCATCTTCACCAATATGTTGTTGAACTTCAGAGTGCCTCTAATATTTCTCGTAATTTTGCTTACCCACCCTTCTCACCATCTTGGGGCTAAGCCAGGGAGCAACCAGTGCAGTGTATATTAATGTTTTCTCTAAATTCTCACTCACTCTCAGGTCCTAGACCAGTCCCGCAAGCGACTCAGCGCCGTCATCCAGGAACGGAATCGTGTGCTGGACCTCCTGTGCCATGCCGTCTCCTCAGTGAGCGGGCGTGCCTCGCGGAACAGCGGTCGCGTCTCACGCCAAGAGAAGACGATGAACTTCGGTGCAGCCACCGGCCTCGGTTACAGCAAGCAGGTCAACGCCAACATCGCTGAGATCCTTGGGCGCACACAGTCTCCGAGCCAGGAGGGAGTCAACGGATATCTGGAAGAGAGACCGGGTTCGCGGACGCCTCCCCCTGATCCGCTGGGTCCGTTCACACCAGAGGCGGCTGCAGCCATCGCACAGGCCCGGGAGGCACGTCAGCGATCCCAGGTTCTGCGAAAGGAGATTAGGGACGCCATCGAGAACACGGAGCAGCTCCAGCAGGCTGCTCACCGGGCGGTCAACAACGGGCTGAACCGCAAGGTGGCAGAGACGGTCACACTCAAGGTAGGTGCCATCATGATAAGCTAGACAATACAAATATATTATTTATTGTATGATTATCTTCAAATCAGCTTGATATATATTTATGTTGTAAATCATTCTACCAAAATCATCACCTAGGAAAATGTTAAATGGAAAGTGCTTCAATACACAATTTTACACATTTTTAATTATTAACATAAGCTTCATTCATGCGCCTTTTTAGAAGAAAACAAAATATTTCTTTCCTATTTTCATTAAGATGTAGACAATGTTTTCTTGTAAATTGTCTTTTAGATTGCATCGGGTCATTCCGTGTCAATTCAACCAAAAAAAATGGAAATTCACACCTTACCTTCTTAAATTTTGCTCATATTTGGTTATTAGGGTTATTTTGGCTGAAAAAGCCGAAATTTCAAATATGAGCGCAATCGGACGTATGGTTTTCGCGTTACGACACGCCCATTTTTACCGATTTTCACTAAAACGGCCGCGCCCGGCAATACGAAAACCACCATATCTCTGTAACCCCTGGACCAAATATGTTAAAATTGGTGTCTATGGAAAGCTAATTTCATGAGAAATCCATTTTTTAAGTCATTTTTTTTGTAGGAGCAACTTGAAATGTATTGACCTTTTGACCTTTACTTTGACCTTGAATTTGACCTTGTGGGACAGGTGACGCGAAGATTATTTTCGTAAAAAATCGTACCCCTACATGTTTTCCACATAATATCAAACAATTAGAGTTACATTTTTCTTTGTTTGCTTGCTATATCTTCTCAAAGTACAGGTGTTCAGTGCAAATAATGTATTTGTATACAATGTACGTATTGTATATATGGGCCATACAGTATGGTTATGCATACAATGTGTGGATACCAAACTAGAACAAGAACACATTGTATGCATAACCATACTGTATGGCCCATATATACAATACGTACATTGTATACAAATACATTATTTGCACTGAACACCTGTACTTTGAGAAGATATAGCAAGCAAACAAAGAAAAATGTAACTCTAATTTTTTGATATTATGTAGAAAACATGTAGGGGTTCGATTTTTTACGAAAATAATCTTCGCGTCACCTGTCCCACAAGGTCAAATTCAAGGTCAAAGTAAAGGTCAAAAGGTCAATACATTTCAAGTTGCTCCTACATAAAAAATGACTTTAAAAATGGATCTCTCATGAAATTGGCTTTCCATAGACACCAATTTCAACATATTTGGCCCAGGGGTTACAGAGATATGGTCGTTTTCGTATTGCCGGGCGTGGCCGTTTTAGCGAAAATCTGTAAAAATGGGCGTGTCGTAACGCGAAAACCGTACATCCGATTGCGCTCATATTTGAAATTTCGGCTTTTTCAGCCAAAATAACCCTAAAAACCAAATATGAGCAAAATTGAAGAAGGTAAGGTGTTATCGATTGGTTGAATTGACACGGAATGACCCCATCATCAAAATACCTAAAAGACATGAAAATCAATGATCACCCTTGTAAGGCTTGAGATATAATCACATCAAACCTTGTTATATTTCTTTCTCCAATAGCAACATCTAACAGTAGCGGCAGGTGAGAACAGACATGCAATCCATCGAGCCCAGCGCTGGTACGACGCTACCGAGAAGGCCATGGGCTACACGGTTGGACCAGAGATGCAATCAGATCTTGAGACCAGGGAGAAACTGACCAGGCCACTGGTCAGGGTCTTCCAGCGTCACCCAGGAACTAACCTACCCGAAGCGCAAGACATCATTAGGGTGAGTATAGATAAGATAAGATAAGATAAGATAAATGTTATTGGTCTTCAAACATCTACATGTTATAAAGAAATGTGTCATCCACTGGTAAATGGAAAAGAAGGCAAACAATAATGAACTTCATTACAATTATAACAATATCTATAAACATTCAAAAATATTTACTAGCTAGGCATGACCATGCCTTGCATGCCTACACAACACCGAATAATTATACCTATTTGGTTGTATGATTATATACAGTCAAATATGTCGTAGTTGCCACCTGTCTATAGCAGCCAACCTGCCTGTTCTGTAGTGGACACCAGAAGTGATCCTTTGCCAAGAAAAACAATGTTGTGGAAACTGTCTGTAGAGGTTACCGGTCACTGTTTTCCCTCTGTGGACACTATACACAGGCGTCTGTATTAGGCAATGATGGAAATGAATTGTTTTGCCTTGTGGCCTGAAATACGGTGAATCTGGTGGCCCCAAACAAAAACAAAACATTGCAAATAATGTTATATTCAGTTGCCCATTTGGGTCAGTGAAATTTAACATCAATGAACTTTCAAAGGTGACCCAAAGCTAATTTCTATAGTGGCCAGCAGGCCTGTGCTTTTTTCAAACATTATCTTATTTGTTT